>MKGM01000065.1:0-91776 GCA_002018265.1 Ceratocystis harringtonii | reverse complement strand
TGAGCCCCTTGTATCGGGAGGCTCGGTGGGGACGCCGGCTCCAAGTGGGCGGTTTCCTTTTTGCTTTTGCCACCACCCCCAGTAGTCGAGACGTAACCGGTCCTTCCTCCATATCCGTACTCCTGCCAGGATGAAGCGGTGTTCCGTTGCCAGTTTTTGGCATCCTAGCTTAGCCTGAGCGTCGGCTAGCTCGTTGCCTTTTATGCCCATGTGTCCTAGGACTCACAACACTCTAGCAAGCCTTCTAGGTGTCTTGTCTGCCCCGGCTTTGAGGATTCGTCTTGTCTCATATACTGCTTCCTATGATGTGCAGTTTTAGTGGCTGCATTGCGAAGTCGGCTTACGATTCCTCTGTTATCCAGACACAGCCAGATTTCCCTATCTTCTTTGCCAGCTGTCGCACGCTTAGTTGCCTCGAGTGTAATGATTTATGGATCATAGGTAGTACTTTCCGTGAGTTCTTACATCGAGAGTGCCAACTGCCTCTGCATCTGCCACTTGCATCTACTTTCCCAGAATCGTATGGTCTACTTTCTGGGTAGCTCTGTCCTCAATGATAGCCCATCCCGCGCATGTGCTACCACGTGCATCTTTTGATCCGTCGGAGTATGCAACGAGTGTCCCTAACATGGTATTCTCTACCTCTACCTGGTGTCGCCTTGTTTCCTCCTTGCTAAGCCGCGCTCGGGGCGGCATCTCCGGTCCTTCCAAGAGTGGCCTCCCATTTTCGCTATTGTTATTGTATTATTTGACGTCTACCTACTGTTATCTCGCAGCAGCCTCCCGTTTTCGCCACTAAGAAGTTTGCCTTATAATGCCTCTTTAATGCCTTTAAGCCGTGCGATTGGTCTTGTGGTCTAGTGGTATGATTCTCGCTTAGGGTTAACCCTATAGCATAGCCTGCGAGAGGTCCCGTGTTCGATCCACGGCAAGACCCACTATTTTTGCTACTTCTCTGTTCTCTATCCAAAACTTGGGTGTTTTGTTAAACATGGCTAACAACGTCAGTCCCGACCTAGTGCTGGGTGTTCCTTTTTAACCGGCTGATCGTAAGTACGGGTACTTCGAAATTTCAAATATCAGGGGATTTCGTCACAAACAATTATAGATGAAACCGTAAGCAATCACTTCTAGTGGTCATCTATGCATGTGTCAGTCTCTGCCCTCTCCACTTCAGTTTGCTTTGATTGCTTATTGGGTAGGTGCTACTAGAATGACGCTGCACACGCCATGCACGTTGCATAAGCCTGTATGTAGCCTAACAGATTCAGGCAGTTGGCCATAGAAAACACTAGAAGGAGTAAAAACAGGGAGGTTATGGAGAAACATGACTCCGACTTTGTGCTGTGGTGGGCGGGCAAGCACCGTATCATGGGTGTATTCAGGGCCTACGTCTGACAAGTCTTAAAACCCGACAGTCGCCAGCGGCTGGATAACGTAGCATACGGAATGTTTGTAGTAGTCCAAGACAGCCAAGGCCGAGGAGCGGCCCAGTAAGATATACGAATGTATGTCTCCTTTCCTGTCATACACCAAGTCCCTTGGTAGACGCCAAGCTGTCCGTAGGTCGGATCAATACAGCCGAGAGGGCGGCTAGCGCTTTCTTAGACTAGAAACTGGACAGGGAAGTGAAGATAGTTTCTGACTGGGTACAGAGCCTAATATTTTCCTACAATTCAGTCTAGCTTCGAGTGAAAGATTATGGCGATAGGAGGACTGGCTGCTTGGCACAAGACGTTATTTAAGAGGGGTTTTCTTTCTTTTTTTTTGTTTTTTTTTTTACCTCACTGTCACATGGTGTATCCATCCCATGTCCTAAGAAGACGGCTACTCGTCGAAGATATATTGCTCAGGTGCTTGCGTATCTTGTGTCGTGTCTCAATGACCGAACGGCACATGTCACGATTCACGGTTTGTCAAACGGTATCAACACAGCGGTGGACCTTGACAGCATCAGAAAGATGCTAAAACGTAATAGAAAAATATGCCGTAAACACAAACCACAGAAAACTAGAGGTTGATTCTGACAGCAGAAAAGCCTCCGACAGTAAGTTGCCGCTACCTAAAACAGGAATTCGGCTCACCTTTCAAGCCCTAGCTGTTAAAATCCGCGTTAAAAAAAGAGCATAGCTACGACGTTTGATTTTACTCTAATGACAGGGTCTTGTAAGAACAGATTGCTCTTGCATGCAGGATAATCTTCTCTCACCTGACAACAGATTGCTCATCTTCACGCAAAGATCTTCAGGCACAGAAAGAAAATTGGCACGTTGGGAAAAGAGCCAATATCCGAGACTAGACCCTCCAGCCAGCAGTGTAAGAGGATCTATTGGAGGACGATATAGGGTATGCAGGATTACTATTGTCAATGCTCAGTTATTCAGTGACACTCGTCTTTGAAACAACCAACAATTGGTACGTATCGCGCGGACAGGCACAAATCAGAGTACGAAACAGGGCAATGGACGCCTGGTAATGGTGAATATACCAGTGTACAGCTAGTATTGTCTCTGCAAGGCCTGCGCGCCTGCTTGCCAGATGAAACCTGAAAAAGAACAACAAACTTTGGTATCAAGTCTCAAAAGGAAACCCGCGTATTATATGCAGCGTACCCTGCCTCAGGATAGTATGATGAAGAAAATATTGCATAGTGATGCGACATCCAACGCAGTGTCTCTGTGATGCTTATATGTGTTGCACTTACAATAGAACTCTCGGCAAAGCCAGTCATTAAGTCGATATGTTTTGAAACTGGTTGAAGGCCAATTAACTTTGCAGGATTAAAGATCCGGGGTTCAAGAGCCAGAGGATCAAATATAGATCAAGGGATCCAAGGGGTCTAGGGGACACAGACATCCCAAAACCCTACAGAACCAGTGGTAGCTTTTGTCCATAATAGCTCTACCCTGCACTCTGGACAACGCGTTTCATGTTGAATCTATAGGAAAGCGCCCGCTACTAGTCAATTGTCTCATGACCTATCGACTTTTGGACGTCCTCTGATTGTCTGGCGCCTGGAAGGGCATTCATTGGCAGGCGGCCTATACTTTTGGTTTTTCTTTCTCAGAAATGAGCCCGGAATGCACAGCCGAGACCTCTACAAAAGGGCTTGTCGCTACCCGCACACGAGCAAAAGCAGCAAATGAATGCGAAGGATAGCAGGATAGCACTTGCAGAATATCAATACCATACTACGGACAAGCGCCAGCTGCTGTCCTAACTGAATTTGGATGGTGTCAAGGCACTGGCACTCTCGGCGTTTGTCGACGAACTGCGCCAAGAGAAGAAAGAGGATGGGGAAAAGGATGGGCTGGGAAGCTAGGCTTGATCTATTCGTCCAGGGCCATTTGCATTTTACTCAGGCTTCATACAATGCAGCGTGCTAGCATGCACAACTGACTATGCCGTTGCCTGCTCTTAGCGCCGTTAAAGTCTGCGTATTATTTTGTAGCTGGCATGTAAGCCATTCAAGATTGGGTGGTTGACTAGACCTCATTAGTGATTGGCTCGCCTTGCTTTACACTCTCAGACTCATACATAGCCTGTACCACGTTTGACTAGCGCCTGTGTGTACCTGCACTGCACCCTGTTTCTTTCGTGGGGATTGCCCTCTTGGGGGCTGGAGGGGCTGTTGGCTTGCTTGCGTTCTTCGCGTTACAAATTCTTATATTGGCCTGGGTATATAATATACACACACCTATTAGTTCTTGCTCGTGCCTTCTCCTTTTAGCCCCCACCATCAATCGCTCTTTCCCAAAACACCGTCATTGTCTATACGGGTGCCCCTTTCCATTCATTTCCGGCTCTTTCTTTCCTGGTGGGCAAGTTCTGCTGTGCAGTTGCTCTGTATACTCATTTCTTCGTTTGCTCTTGCCCTCCATCTAGCTCTATATAATCTCTACCTACCTGCTGCTTCTCTCTTTTCTCCTCCTTCTGATTCTCCTCCTTCACGCCTCGCCCATTCGTTACCTCTAGAGGCCTCCCCGAGCATCGAACATTGATAGCTCATCATTCCTCCATATCTTCATATCTTCATATCTTCCCATTTCATTCGTTCTTTTAACGGCGTTCTTTTCATCTCTACATCGGGCTTCTATTTACCCTGTATCTCATCTCGCTCCCCACTGCTGAAAGGTAAACATCCCTAGCCTGATCCTCCCCTCCTTCGTTGCCTGTTCTGCCTTGTATTCATCCCTTCCTTGGGCAGACCGTTCTACTATACCCGGTTTGTCATGATTGCTTGGGCGTGTTTTCCCACCTCACTGGAATGCTATTTGCTTGTTTGTTTGTACGCGCTCTGTCTGGCGCTTCATATAAGAAGATGACCCATTCGCAATAACAGCTGGCGTTGTTTCTCTCCCCGTTTCTTCAGTGCTAACTTTTCCGCTTTCCCTTTTTCCTTTTCTAAGACCTTAGGGAATCTCATACATTTGTCACATTATATCTGCCTCGCAACAGCCATGGTTTCCGCTTTCTTGCTGGCGGCTATCACGGCCCTCAGCGTTTTCTCCAATACTGCTACTGCCATACCCCCTTCAACTGCGTCATCTTATGTTTCTGCCCCTTCAGCTGTTCCTGGAGTCTACAACAATGGCAGCGCCAATGGTGCTTCCAACTGGTGGTTTGCCAAAATCAAGCGCCAGGGTACTGTTGCTTACTCTACGGAAAACGCTGACGGCTATTCCATCTTCCGCAATGTCAAAGACTTTGGCGCCAAGGGTGACGGCTCGACTGATGACACTGCTGCTATCAATGAGGCCATTTCCTCTGACAATCGTTGTGGACTGAAGTGCGACTCAAGTACGGTCACCCCTGCCATCATCTACTTCCCCCCCGGAACCTACCGTGTTAGCGCGCCTATTGTCATGTACTACTATTCTCACATGGTTGGCGATGTCTTTTCTCTGCCGGTCATCAAAGCTACCTCGGACTTTACCGGCATGGCTGTTATGGATGCTGACCCTTACGACGCCAATGGCAACAACTGGTTCACGAACCAGAACAACTTCTTTCGCCAAGTCCGCAACTTCGTTATTGACCTGACTGACATGCCCTTCTCTGCCGGTGCTGGTATCCACTGGCAGGTTGCTCAGGCCACTTCTCTGCAAAATATCGAATTCAACATGCGCACCGATGGTGGCGAGGAAAACAAGCAGCAAGGCATCTTCATGGACAATGGCTCTGGAGGCTTTATGACTGACCTTACTTTCAACGGTGGCAACTACGGAGCTTTCCTTGGCAACCAGCAGTTCACCACCCGCAATCTGACCTTCAACAACTGCAGGACCGCTGTTTACATGAACTGGAACTGGGCTTGGACTTTCCATGGTGTTACGATTGATAACTGCGGAGTTGGTATCGACATGGGTGCTACTACTGCCACTGGATCAATCCTCTTTGTCGATAGCAAAATTTCCAACACTCCGATTGGAATCCATAGTACTTACAGCACCAGCAACACATTCACCAACGGCACCTTAATCCTCGACAATGTTGACATGTCTGAAAATGTCCCTACTGCCATCCTCAACCCCGATTCCAAGGAGATTATCCTTGAGGGCAACCAAAAGATCGATAGTTTCGTTCAAGGTCGTGCCTACGCGGGCTCCTCTGGGTCTGCTGTTCAAGGTACCCAGAATGTCGCTTCAAAGCCAGACATCCTGCTTGACTCCAATGGCCGTTTTGTTACTCGCTCAAAGCCTCAGTACCAGGAAGTCGATGTTTCTGCCTTTGTCAGTGTCAAAGACAAGGGTGCCAAGGGTGATGGTATTACCGATGACACTGCTATCATCCAAAAGATTCTCGATGAAACTACCGAGGATCAGATTGTCTACTTTGACCATGGTGCTTACCTTATCACTGATACCATTGAGGTCCCCAAGAACATCAAGATTACTGGTGAGGCTTGGCCTTTGATCATGGCTGGTGGTGACAAGACTTTCCAAGACCAAACTAGCCCTAAGCCCGTTTTCCGTGTCGGAAAGCCTGGCGATATTGGCAATGTCGAAATCACTGAGCTGATGTTTGAAACTGCAGGTGCTCAGCCTGGCGCTATCATGATGGAGTGGAACTTGGAGAGCGAGACTGTATCAAAGTCGGGTCTGTGGGATACTCACTTCCGTATTGGCGGCTCAGCTGGTACTCAGTTGCAGTCTGATACCTGCAAGAAGACTCCCGCGGTCGAGACTAGTGCTAGCCCCGAATGCGTTGGCGCCTTCCTATTGTTCCACCTGACCAAGACTGCTTCGGCGTACTTTGAGAATACCTGGTTTTGGGTTGCCGACCATGAGCTCGACCTCACAGATCACTCCCAGATTAACATTTACAACGGACGGGGGGTCTTGATTGAGTCTACCAAGGGTGCTTGGCTGTGGGGTACAAGCTCGGAACACAACGTTGTATACAACTACCAGCTTTCCAATGCAAAGAACGTCTTTATGGGCCTAATTCAGACGGAGACCGCGTACTTCCAGGGCAATCCTTCTTCACTGGAACCCTTTTCGGTCAACACAGACTACAAGGATCCTGACTTTGAGAAGATCTGCCAGGACGATAAGCTCTGCACTCGCACCATTGGCCTGCGTGCGGTTGACTCTTCGGATATTCTGATCTATGGCGCTGGCATGTACAGTTTCTTTGATAACTACTCGCAAACGTGCCTCAAGACCGAGGATTGCCAGCGTGATATGGTCCATATGGAAAACAGTTCAATGTCCATGTATGGTTTGGCTACCAAGGCCGCCGTAAACATGGTCCTTGTTGACGGTGAGGTGGCTGCCCTGCAAAAGGACAACACCAATGTGTATGGATCAACCGTCGCCTTGTTTTCAACCTCTAATTCTCCTTCAGGGCACTACTGAGCGAGTAGGGCCCGTGAGCTGACATTTACGGGGAGTGTGACGTTGCATTCACCATCGCTCTTTGTGTTGTCATGCTCTTTTTCCATTTCATTTCTTACTGTCACCTTTTCTTCTTCCGTCCATCGTATTTTGGCCAGGAATATGGCGCAGTCTTTTTAAACTGCTTCTTTTTCTTTTCTTTTTTCCCCTTCTCATGCAGGGTTTTGTGGGAGCAATTGGATAACTTCATTTCTGTTAGCCGGATTCCCATGATGTTGAGTTGATCATGGCTGCTGCTCTTGCTTTTTTTACTGATGATTTGCGTTTGGTGTTATTTCTCTGGTTGTTTTTTTATTCACTTTTGACTACATATTTAACATGCTGTCAGTCATGCGGTCGTTCACTTTGATTTCTTATGTCTCTGTTGGTAAAACTCGTGAAATGCGCTAGTGTTATGTAAGACTTTTGAAAGCAGTGCTCTGTGCGCCACAGAGTGTCTTCCGAATTCCATAGCTGTGGCTGAATTACGCCACATACGCGAGGATCAATGACATATGCGGCGAATTGGAGCTCGTCTATTTTGTGTTTCGATCAAGTTTGAATTTCCGGATTCTAGGACTATGTATATTTTATGCCTTGAACCTTGTTCATTATTCTCTGGTTTCATCATCTTTTTACTATAGGTCTCGCTCAACATATAGTTTCCTGCGTTTTATAGTAGATCGCAGTTGCTCTGCAAAGCTACCCCCATTGCTAGGTGATCCCGCAAGCGACTTATCTGTCTCGAAGCATACCTAATCGCTACCACAAAATGGATAGCACCGACTGCTCCGCCGCCCGTGCCCGCAGTCGTGGCCAAACTTCCTCGCCCTCTTCACTTGCTCAGGTCCGACCGTCTGACACAGCAACGGCGATAACGAAGACCACAGTTCCCCACCGCCCTGCATCTATGATTCCGTACATCCCGACGCAGCGCGAGCTAGCCGTATTTGCCATTTTTCCTGCGCTTCTGCTCTTTGGCGGCGCCTACTCGATAATCTCGCCAACGGTGAGCGCTAGCACCTATGATCCTGTAATCCAGGGCCATGTGCAAGATCCCGAATTGCTGCCGTCATACTTCGCGTCGAAGCACAATGTGTTTAACAGATATTTTGTCAAGGTCGGCTGGGCGTGGGCGACGGCTGCCATTGGCTCTTTTGCCTTACTGAACCCGGCCCTGGGCCCAACAACAGGCGACTCGTCACTCATGGCAGCCCAAGACTGCACTGTAAAGTTGGCAGTCTATCGCCGAGCGCGTGTCCTGGTGCGTTACGTTGCCGTGACTCTGGCGTGGGTGGCAACTACGCAGTGGTTTTTTGGGCCACCCATATTCGACCGCTCATTTCGTTGGAGCGGCGGCATGTGCTACCCGGCCGAGGCATTTGGGCCAATGGGTACATTGCTTGCGGCCGAGGTGCTGCAAAAGGCCGATGCGGACGCTGAGGCGCTTGATATTCTAGCATATACGGCCACAACGTGCAAGCGTGCGGGTGGGCGCTGGTACGGCGGCCATGATATTTCAGGACATGTGTTTCTATTAGTCTTGGGCTCCGGTATGCTGTTGCAGGAGATTTGCTGGGTCATATGGCCGCGTGGAAGCAGAACACTGATCCACGGTGATGGATCGGTGGTAGCATATGGCTCAGGCCGGGGTCGAGCTAGGGGCGTTGGGTTTACCGGCGTTTTTATCTTGGGCGTTGTAGCCCTAAAGCTATGGATGCTGCTGATGACGGCTATTTACTTCCATACGTGGTTTGAGAAGGTAAGTCGACCAACCGCCCATTTGTACAGGATATTGCTCATCAATAATTCTTGCTAACGCTGGAATGTAGCTTACGGGCCTTCTCGCTGCTACGATGTCACTGTACCTTGTATACATTGTGCCGCGACTCATACCCGCTGTCCGGGCTGTCTTGGGAGTGCCTGGGCTAGACTAATACAACGCGGGCAAAAGAAGTCCAAGCTCAATAAGTAATAGCCATGTATTAGAGGTTTAGAAAGATGTAATAGGGGGGAAGAACAATTGGTTAGTTGATCTACATTATAAATAAATAAACAAAGACCAGCAATATTACGAGGTGTGATGATTTCATCACACAATTCCGGTCACTTTTTACATATTTCCGCCCCTCCATACTAATACCTACGTGGGCGACGGTATTTCTTGCTATCGATAAGCGCGCCGCTAAGAGGGGGTCCACTTCCTAACCCCACTCGCATTTAAAATCCATCTTTTATACCGTTGAACCCTGTCTTGTACATCAATATATCAATATGCTTCTTTGTCCACCCACCGCCCACCGTCGCTATGTCTTCTCTTCTCAAGGCACCCCCAAATCTTCCCGACCTTGTGACTACTGCATTTTCCACTGCGCGTGCCACTAAAGATCTTTATTTCTTCCCCACTCAAGTCGCCATTCTTACTACCGCCTATGGTCCAGTCTGTCTCCACCTCTCCCCCCCTTCTCCCCTCTGCATGAACTAACCCCTAGCTGTGTAGTTCCAAATACGCTATGCGCCATCCTTAGCACAGAAGCCCAAGAATCCGGCGCGTGCACCGGGTAGTGTCCCGTTTGATCCATTTGCCACACCGCCACCTGCGCTGCGCATTGTCGATATTTCGCCTGCACATTTCCTCGTGCTAAACAAGTTCGCCATTGCTCCCGAGCATTTTATCCTTGCAACCACGGCATGGCGTAGTCAGGAGGATGTGCTGGAAGCAGACGACATTGAGGCAGCGCACGCGTGTGTGCAAGCTTATCGTGGCCGACAGGGCGGCAACCAGTCTGAGCCAGAAGGTGGGGTGGGAGACGGCGGGGAGCATGGGGTGCAACGAACTGGCTTATTTGTATTTTACAACGGCGGTCCTCACTCGGGCGCATCGCAGCCGCATCGCCATCTACAACTAGTTCCGATGTCGAGTCTTTACGACGGCCTGTCCGCATCAACTCCGTGGTTGCCACTGGTTGATTCCGTGCAGCAGCCTACCGCATTCCAGGATATACCTATCCACCTCTTTACAAAGCCTGTTTCCGATAACCCAACCAAAAATGAGCTGTTTGACACGTACCTGGGGCTATATACCCAGGCATGCAAGGCTGTGTTGGGCGCTGAGACAGGGGTTCCAAGTACAGGCAAGGCATTGATTAGTTACAACTTCTCCCTGACAGAAAAGACAATGGCATTATGTCCCCGGGTTTCAGAAGGCGCTAGAATCAATGTTGAGAATGGCGCTGGGAAGATACAGCTAAACGGCACTCTTTTGGCCGGTACGGCTCTAGTCAAGAACGAAGCTGAATGGGTTGCACTGAGAAAGGAACCTAGTATTTTTGAAGATGTATTGAAGAAAGTCGGGATACCCAGAACCCTCATTACGGAAGGTAAATCTTGATGAGGCAAAGGTTTAGTCCTATTTGTTGGAGAAGCCCGCTGTAAACCATCAAGTTGATAGACAGGCCAAAAGCCACATTTACGCACAAAGTTTAAACAAAAACTGGACAGCATTAAAACTAAATGTAAAAAGAAAGATAAAGAAAGATAAAGAAAAATAAAAATAAAAAGAAAAAGAAAAATAAAGCCCCCCTTAAATAACAGTTTGCTTAAAACAGATGGCAAAGACAAAGTTCCTCCAAATATCGCAAGTCGGAAAACAAGAACAGGAGGAAAGAAAAGGAAATAAAAACGCGAGGAAAGAAAAGAGCCAACTCGGAAATGGACTAAAACAGCAGATGGATGAAGCGATGAAGAAGGACAAAAGCAAAAGGCAGGCAAAATGCCCGAGAAAAAAAAAGCGAAGAAGTTGAGAAAAAGAAAAAAAAGCAAAAAGAATAATACAAAAGCGGCGCCTGTAGAGTTGATGTTACACGGTCGTCTACTTAAAGTAGCCCTTTTTTTTCCTCCCAAGCCTACCTATTTACACTCTCAGAAAGAAAATAAAAGCATAGACTAAATTTTCAGGGTTAATGTGTAACACGTCGGCCAGCAATAGCCCTCTTTTTTCTCACTGCTTTTTTCTGTGAGAAATGAACTTTTCGGGTGCGAGCATGGGACTCAAAATAGGTAAGATCGCGTGGGGGAAGCGAAATGTTTGAGTCCGGTGCTCGGCAATGTTCATGCAGTGGTCCTGATAAGGATACTTCATGATGCTAAGTGGATGCACAAGAAAAAGTAAATGCTTGCAAGGAATGTTTTAAAAGGGTGAAATGCGGAAGATAAAGATGGAAACCTAGATGCATGAAAAAAAGGAGACACATATGTCTACTCTAGAACATGCCATAGTACATCATCTCATCCCACTTCTTGCGGCAAGTGGCATTACCAAAAAGGTATGAGCCACCATTCTGCAAAATATATTCGGCTACCCTTTTCCAGGGGATCTTGCCTTGGTCTATTGATCTCTGGTCACAGAAATACTCAACACCTTCTCGGAGCAGGTCAATCTATTTTGAAGAGAAAAGAAAAGAAACGATTAGTGCTTGCTCGGAAGAAGTATGCAACGCTCAAACTTAGGAATGATCATAGAACTTACATCTCGGGGGAACCAGTGCGGCTTACGAACACGCCATTCCTTGTTCTTTGTAAGCGTTCTGAAGCGGCCGCGAAGAGTTGATTCGGCTTCACTAAAGTTACCGCGAAGCCGGATTTCACGGTACGTCATGCCGCTTAGCTTTGCTTGCACCAAATAAGCATCCTGCAGTCGTCGCTGGGCTCGGCTGACTTTATAGGCCCGGCCTTCACGAACGGCAGGGCTCCATGTAGAGGAGATATTTTCAAGGCCTAAGAATTGCGGGTAGCTATTTCCTTCAGGAGCTGGAAAAGCGCCAGCTATGGATTCCATAGGCTGAGAAGGCTGTGTAGGGACAAGCTTGGGTGTTGACTCAGTTAGAGTCTTCCGACCATACGGCATGGATACAGCCAAAGTAGTGTTCCCTCCTAGAGTGCTAGGATCGTAAGTACTGTGATGAGACGAAGCTTGAGGGTAAGAGTTTTGGCCTTGGGCCGAATATTGATTGGCTTGCTCAGGGGTGAGGTCGGGGGTCTGCTCATTCAACAGGTAGGAAAAGGAGCATGAAGAAGAAGTTGAGGGTGCCGGTACAGAGGGGGAAGAAACGGGAGTGATTCGCATACGGCTGGGAGATATGGTAGGGCCTCGGTCATTTTGGTGAGCGTTTCTGGAGAATGCAGACAACATGGAAGTGTCTTGTATAGAGCTGTAGCCAATTCCCAAGGATTGGGGAAAGGCCATGTCTTGGTCGGTGAAGCCTCCCATATTGCTATCAAAAGATGAGCAGGGGCTGTCGACAACAGTGTAAGGCGTATCTGAGTCAGTACTGCTCTGAGAATAAAGCGTAGGCGTATTACTAGCAGTGCCTAGCTCGAGCTGAGAGCCGCTGTTCCGACCAAAAAGCCCGACGTGGCAGTTTGTTTCTCCCTTGACCAAATGAGACTTGACGTCCGCGTTTAGGCTTGATCCGCTTCCGCCCTTCTGATGCCACGTCATGTCGTCATGAAGGTCCGGACTGAATCCAATGTTAAAAACGGCGGGCTTGATATCAAGAGGATCACACTGGTCCATAGCGTGCGGAGTAAGAGGACCAGAGTCTGTCAAGTACATGCCCTCCTTCTTAATGAAGACATCTGACGAGTTGTCCTACATTGACGAAGGCTGATTAGCAACAGGTGGCGATTGGATAAAAACGAATGCTGGTTGGCACTTCTAGCAAACATCAGGGAAGCAAACATTGAGATATTTCAAATAATCATGTCGCGATTGCAGAGCGTCAAAATATATGGGACAAGGGAATTGAAGGCTGGGATACATACCTCCATCTCAATATCGCAGCTCCCGGCGTAGGGGTACCAGTGTTTTTCCATTTTTCGAGGAAAACTGTTAGACTTGAGAGTCTCGGTCTCGGAGCCTGCAAGAGGGTACTTTCCGCAATCCTTATCAATAGACTGGGAGCGGAGTATAAGACTAGAAATTGAGGGCTTTGCCCCAGCTTTATAGTCACCTGTGTTGCTAAGGGCCTGTAGATTAGAGGTGCTAGCAGCAGGAGATATTTGGCACGAATCGAAAACCATGTTGGCAGAAGGTACTGGGTCTTTGTAGTTTTAAAGAAAGCAAAACCGAGACGGGTGAATGATAAAACGAGAATATGGGGTCTGCCAGTAGAGCCAAGAGGGTGCTATTGGAATCACTAGATGCTAGCCCCGGAAACCGATGGTAGGCTCTTGAGCTTGAACGTATCTTTCCGTTCACCGCTTTCTCTTTTTTTTTCAGGCAGGTTCCCGTTGACTGATGCCAAGTTTGGTAAGAGATGGGGGAAGTGAGGGGCTGGTTGTAGAAACTCCGCCTCTTGAGAGAAGAAAGTTGAGGGTGTCTAGGGTGGTAGCACAAAGGTATTAGCAATCGATCAAAAGATGGAACACACGGAAGTGTATGCATAAGATTATGAGTAAGAGGCATATTATGGCCGGATCCAAAGCCCAAAGAGACTGCAGGGAGCAGTGGCAAAAGGTCCAGTCCAAAGAAAGAAGCCTGCAGAAGCGGCATAGGCAGAAGCAGGGGGTAAAGAGGGAGTAGAGGAAGTGAATGTAAAGTCCCACCTGATTGCACGGAGCCGAAACCTGTTCCAGATGATGGATAGATACAAGTGGCCGCCGGTATGAAGATTGAGAGATGGGAATGCAAAGAAAAGTTAAGAAATTGATTATTAGTAGGAGTGAGGTGAGCAAACAACAAAACGAGAAAAAGAGGGCGAAGACCCGGAGGAGCACGGATAGTAGGTAGAAAGAAAGATGAAGGGAAAGAAGAGAAGGAAAATCAAGAAGGCAGAAAAGGTGGATTGGATGGAGTATCTGTTCGAGCCCAGGTTCCCAACGTCAGTAGACAAAGAGTGACCGAATTGGAAAGACCAGATGAATAAATGGGGGGAAATCGACGAGATGTAGAAGGAGCAAAACGGGAAAGTGCCTCCAATAAGACAAGAGAGGGAGAGAGATAGAGAGACGACAGATACAAAAGACTAGCACGGTGAAAATTCTGGTAGAAGCCCAAAAGCAGCAATAGCTCAGCCAGGAAATAACGGCACGGTATGCAGGCAGACCAAGATGCAAGCTTTGCGTGCAGCTTAGGTTCGAGTAATTATAAGAGGAAGGCAGGCGGATGATGTGAGGGAAACTGCGAGGACAGAGGACGAAACGGAAAGGAAGGCACAAGAGTAAGGAGGGGGGCGAGTCTGAAGAGAAAAAGAGGACAGGCTGATGATGAATGGCGCGGACACCAGACTTAATATACCCGTTCGCTCTTGGGGTAGACAGAGGGAAGCATAGCCAAGCAGATCCTCGACGCTTTCGTAGTCTGCCTTTACGTCCCGCTCGTCGGCTTGACCATGGCCGGTTCTCTCAAAGCCTTTGTTTTTCGTTTTCTTCCTTGTCTCCTCTTCTCTCACTTTCTCTCCTGTCCAACACAAACAGTCCGTCTTCCTCTCCTGGGTCTGCTTTGTATATGCATGCTCCCCCTCTCCGTTCATGCCTACCTCTGTGCCTAGCTGATAATTACTTTTTCAGACTAATGCACCGCTTTTGGGAGTATCTCCTTACTGGTATATTTGCATGTCTGGTAGAATGTGTATGTAATGCAGCCATATGTATGAGCATATGTACATTGCATGTATTCTCTGTAAGTACAGGCTTGGACGTCGACAAGGTATCGAGAGGTATGGATTGCTGTGGGGTCTATACACTGCTGGCCGCACCCCTCTTGACAGCAAGCTAATTTCTGGCTGCGTATCGTATTGCGATTGCTCGCTTCCAAGGCCGTTCTTGTTTGTTTGGCGTGGAGTTGGTGCAGGAAGATAGGCAATGCAGGAGGACGTTCCGGACCAGGGCCAGTAGCAATGCCTGAAAACGGCGGCGTGTACATGGATTAGCCAGAGGAAACGGTGTTTATGTAGTTGTGGAGCAGGCAATCTGCGCCGGTCTGCAGGGTGGGAAAGGGTCCTTGGGTTTTGGAGGCTATGAGGCTTGAGAGAAGCTGCAGTATTAAGCTTCGCAACTCCAGCAAGCGCATGTATCACCATGGCGTAGTGCATGTAGATTACGCAAGTACAGTAGGCACGGTGATTTGTGCTTGTTTATGCGCTGGCATCGGACATAGGTTCTTAGAAGGAAAGGCAAACTAGAGTTTCTTATGCGGGTAGGCATTTTTCTCTGTGAAATCCTGTACCTCTGCTTCTCCCGCCCCCATCCGCCCTCTTTTCCCCCCCTCTATCTCTGTCTCCATCTCTCTCTCGCTCTCTCTCTCTCTGTGTCTCCCCTTTCCCCCCTCTCCCCTCTCCCCTCTCCCCTCTCTCTATTTTTCCTTTCCTCCGCTCTCTTCCCTTCTTCCCGTTCTCTCCTCTCTTCTCGCTTGCTGTTCCAGCTCTTTCTCCGGCCGTGTCGAGGACTGTGAGGAGCATAGCGAGCGGTAAGAAAAAGAAAAGCCAGCCATATTACTACATGCAAGTGCAGGCCTTTTAGCACAGGGTTAGTATGTCTGAGAGAGCGACCTGATGCACATATATGCAGCTCAGTAGCATACATCCGTACGTACGTACATAGCCTGAGGTGCCAGGCCAGGCCATGTCAAGCCAAGCCGAGCAAAGACCACGCTTACATCCTGCCTAGTCAACTTTGGACTATTGTGGGCCATCAATAAACAAGGAAACCTGGTTTGGCTTTACTCCAGATCCGATTTATTTCAAGATAGTCAAAAAAAAAAATATGCACGTAAGTTGCATGTATAGGATAGGGTGGCAATGGTAGTGAGAACAGGTATTTTCGTGTTGATATGGGCACTCCCTGATATGGGATGTTAGATGCAACGGTGTGGACTTAGGAACTTCATCGGACTGGTTATTGAGAGAAGGGGCGGAAAAGAGAGGGGGGAGAAGACAAACAAGTACGGACGGCAGAGGATAACAGAGCGACAGGTGGTTAGACAAATCCGCGCAAAGCAAGACCGGCCTGTCTCCTGCTTACTCCAGTGTCCAAGATAGGAGGGCAGAGGGCAGGTAAATAGCGAAATGAATGCCAACCATAGAATTGGATATCAGCTATTCTGATCTGTAGTTTATTGTCTTGCGCCTGTGTAAGTTCTCCCTTGGATGGAGGAAGTCCACGTGCTAGGGCTCTGTAGCGCTGTAGCTATACCTGCTATCGTTATGATAGTCGGTCTTATAGTGGCCAGGGCTAGCGACCCACCATTAGACAATGGCGACTGAGCAACAAAGGAGCGAAAAAAACAAACATGAAATAAATAAATAGTCAGTAAATTATCAGTAAATAATAGTTATTATATTTATCACTGCGTGAAAAGAAAAAATGAAAAACAACAGGAAAATGAAAATTTTTGGAAATTGGAAATTGGAAAAATAAAAATAAAAATGAAAAATGAAACAATAAAAAAATAAAACCCTCAGGATCAGTGAAAGCCAGAATAAAAAGATGAAAATACTCAAGCTTTTATTTAACCTTGTGCTCTCCCACGTTTCCATTCAATGCAACACCTAACCCTCAGCCAGCCATCTCCTTTTTCTCCCTGCTCAGTACTCCGTCATGTACTATGTACCTAGTAGTTGTGTTGATACACAGCTATCCAGAACTTCAACAGCTGGCCCAGGCTCAAGAATGAGCTAGGACTGAGCCAAACCAGGATCAAGGCCTCAGCGCTTGGGTCAAGATAACTGGTAATCTTTTCTCTTGTGCACCACTTCTACTCACCATTTTTACAGCTCGGGAATGGAATGGAACAGGATCAAGGCCGGTGCCATAATCCGGTGTAGCCTGGCACCTATAGTTCGGTACTATCTGTGCCCTCCGCTATGCTGTGCTTTGTTGCACCTCTATACAACAAAAGGTATGCTGTTCTTTTCCAGGGCCTATAGCTAAGGGCTATCCGGCACAGACCATTAATAACGGGTGGGAAGACTAAGGCTACCTTAAATCTTTGGTACACGGTGCTATTGTAGATCATCCTGGCCCAGCATCAGCCCAGCCCATCAAGTAGCAGTACCCAACTTGCTTGCCCAGTGGTCTGCTATAGTCGGTTTTGATTTCGTGCACATAACTGCCCTACAGCGAATAGTGAGGTTGTGCGAGCACTAGCCTTGTACTACAGTTGGTTGTCAAGCAAAGTTGTCACTACAGAGAGGATGAATTGGAGGATCAGATGAACTCGGCGGAAGAAACATGTAGAGGGTACAAGGTACAAGGTACGAAACATAAGACGGTTTTTTACTTATGCACACCTAACCCTTATTCTCTGCACTCCTAGTGCACTGGGAATGCTGTCTAATGTGCGTGTTACTTTCTACCATAAGTATCTAGCCACCTCGACAGGGGCCGGCTTGTCCGCCATCCCATCCTGCCTATACATATTATATACAATACAAGTCCTCTCTGGGTTGTCATCCGTCGCTCGTAGTCAAGCCCATTCCGCCTTCTCTTTTCCAAGCTTCAGTACCCTGTTTCTGTTTCTGTTTCTCGTTAACGATGCGAGACGAGACTAAACGAGGCCATTTCTTCTAGTTGCTTCTAATGCACCGGAGGGTAATGCTTTCAGATAACACCTCAGAGGGGAGCCAAGACAAGTAAAGAGGAGGCAGGAGACATGGGTAAAGAGGAGCCAGGAAAACTCTGCATTGCCGAGTTAGTGGCGTTGATTTTCCTCCAAGCCGACTTCTCCTTCTTGTGTGTTGATATCCTACGTTTGCCATTTTATATTAGCTACCGGAAAAACGAAAAGAGGTGCCCCGGTGCGTCTAGTATCAATAGCAACAGAAGCAATGCAGCCTAAGCCAACGGCTCCATGTAGGACAGCCCTCTATAGACACACTAATACCAACAGCGCCACAACTACCACCGCCGAAGCAATCATAAACAGTAAAATAACTTTGCCAATAATCCACCCTGCCCTACTTTTGGCTGACTCGGCCTCGGATCATAGCCAGCAAGCAGAAACGAGAAACAGTACCTTGTCTCTCACCATCCCCATTCATTTAAGCTGCAGTGAAATGCATGTGCCCTTATAGCTCAGCAAACCAAGGTGTTTCCCTCCCCTCCCCTCGTTCCGTGTTGTCCTATGTTCTCCCTCGGCCGTTGTTTCTCATAGGAGCCTTCCTTGTTTCCATGTGCTAGCTCTAAGCTACGCTGTATGTGTCGGAAATGTGTACGTGTACATATGGACATGGGCATGGACTTGGTCAAGGACATGGCCAAGGACATAGACATGGCGCAAGTGGAAAGACCCTTGTTCCAACCTCCCTTCTCTCTTTTTCTACTCTACTCAGTTCTCATACTCAAGGCCTGCAACAAGCTACCGCCATGTAGATATTACTCACATCCACACGTGCGTATACCAAGCAAATAGAAATATGATATGAGAGCGGGCTCCGTTTTCTTGCTGCCAAGCTTAGGGCTTAGTGGAGGGTAAATGACAGGGCAAGACGGAAGGAAAACAGACATGTAACTAGCAAGGTATAGTAAACATATCTTCTTGTCTAGCTTCGCCCTGGCTCCTACTACTCTTCTCTACCTTTGGTTTTATCCTGCCGCCCTCCCTGCTAGTCTCCAATTAGCGTCCCGTCTCTTTTGTCTCATAACACACGCCCCCCCCCCCTTCATATTCTTGTACATGTATAATAGTGCAAATATACTGTTTATGTACATATTTTCTCTTCGTTTTTATTTATTTTTATTTTCTTCTCTCATGACCACCCACATGTATGTACACAAATGCACACGCAAGCACGTTCGTCTATATCCAGCTCATGTAGCTATCCTGCTCATCTACAGGGTCTTTCCATAAGCGGCCCTAGGCGGTGTGATCTAAGCTCTTGACAGGTGACTATAACGCAGATAACCGCTCGGGCTTGCCTTAATGCCTTTGCCCCCTCTCTGCTTTCGTTGCCCTTAGGTGCTCCCACTCTACTATCCACCGCAGCTAAGGGTGGGTGGGTGTATCACTTGTCACCTGTCTGGCTACCTACATATGCCAAAAAGTGAGGGCGCTTTGAGCTGCAGCATTGCATAAGGCTCGAACAAACCTACGCAGATACGGATAGTGGCAGCACGGTGTTTCTACAGACCAGTCGGCTATCCAGTGAGAAGACTTTGCCTTGTAAATTATCAAGTGTAGGGTTGCTACAGTTGTAGGGGTTGTAGGACATCTATGCGCACGCTAATAGGCGTAGTTGTAATCTACACGATGCTATCTAGGCCATACTAGTAATGTCGCACCACTAAATCTCACTAGATGCCTATTCCTACCTTTCACTTGTCCCGTCTCCCCGTACGTGGTCCCTCTTTTCTCCCCCTTCATACGCCCTTTTCCATGAGCTCGCCACCAGCCCCCATCACTATACACGCTACAAGTCTCAAGCACCAAACGTATCCACTTTCTTCGTCCCGTTATAGCACAATGCCTTGCGGGACAGAGCAAGATAGCAGCACCATGTCTTAAGCCACATTCACCATATTACAGAATCGTGCATGCATAGAAAAAGAAACTCTGCCAGCCTTCATCATATCACCCCATTTCCCCTCTTCCTATTGCTTTTTCCCTCCTACTTTTCCCTTCATTAGCCCGTCCGTCTCGTTGTCTGCTGCCGTTCGTCCTCGTGTAGGTGTAAGATTTGGGTCTCCCTTGACATGCCAAGCACACCACTGCATTGAACTGAATTGATTTGAAAATATTCTACGTCTAGCACACCACTGCACAGACACAGATTTGCTAGCGATGGGCAGGTTTGCTTGAGTACAAATATACACAGCTAGAAATATACTGCTCTGTACTCTAGAGAGTATGGTCTAGGTGCATGCTTCGCCTCTCAGCCCTGCCCCAACTCCCATTTACCCTACCCATCTGGTAGTCAGTATCTCTCCCTTTCTTCTCAACGCCTACTTCATTGTTCTCTATACCTCTACTTGCTTTTTTTTTTGGCTCCATTGTGTCTCACGGCAGGAACATGTCATAACTTGAGTGGTTCCATTCCAACTTCTTGGAATTTATGTGTTCAAACAAGGCAGCTTAGCAGCCTGGTCCTTATTCATATCCGCAACCGCTAGCTATACTTATGGGCGTATTCTTGTTTTCTTTTGTCTCTTCTTATCCAAATTTGGATATGCTAGCTCGCTTTTGAGATGAACAAAAATGTAAGAGGGAACAAGAAAATGCAAGCTGATACAAGATAAAACGGGCTTTCAGGAAGGACGTCTGCCGTCAAAGTTCCATGCTTCAGTGCTACTAAAAGTACATGTATCCCAACAAACCAGCAATAAGCACATAAGCACATGTATCGGTGTATCGGCGATACAGCCCCAGGTACACGCACATGAGCATTCTCAGCAAAAATAGGCAGTATTATAGCCTAAAATCCCGGTGGATATGAAATCTCTATCCAGTCTGCGGACGCTCCCGCCCTGGCCTGCGTTGGAGTCTCTTAGCAGCCGGTGTCTATAACCTTAACCTCTCTTTTCCGTAGTGCATACTCACAAATATAAAACTAGTACTTGGCCATCGGGGAGCTACTCACAAAAACGCATACATAGCGACGTACATATGCATATATGTTTGCAGCTCATGACCCCTCATGATTCACTCACGGATAGCTGCTTAAATGGCAAAGTCAGTGACTACCCGTCTTCCTAACTTCGCGCTATCTCCTCCTCCTCCTTCCCTGCTGCAGTATCTATAGTATTTCCCAGCTATATGACATCCATCCTGGCTGTTTGCTGCAGCAATACTTTCACCTTCAACCATTTGTCCATTTTCGTACGTGGCCATGCATTGCCCGTTTGTCAAATGTTGAAGGTCATTGAAGCCGGCTACTAGTACGTCTTGAACTCGCAATAGAGCATGCACCTCAAAATTAGCTAATACAGCCACCCCTCTTCTGATATCCAAATATCCATATATCCATTTCTGTTTCTCACTCCTTCACCCCCTCAGCCCCCCCGTTCTAGATGTCTTGCTCTCTCTCTTCTCTCTCTCTCTCTCTCTCTCTCGTCCTCTCTCGTCCTCTCTCTCGCCCTCTCTCTCGCCCTTTCTCTCACCCTCTCGCTCTCTCTTCTCTGGCTCTTTCTCCCCTCTCCGTCCCTGTCTTTTTCCCCCGCCTATCCCGGCTTTCTTCTCTTCTCTCTAAGGCGTACCAGAATAAGTCACCCATGGTTAGGTCCTCAGAGCTGGAAAGAAACTATCCATCAGCTGCAATTGTATCAACTATTTGTCAGGGCCTTTTTAATACGTATCACTCAGCTACAGATCAATTCTGATATACTACACAACTCTACTTGTTTGTTCCTCGTGCCAGAAACTGTGAAAGTGCTAGAAAGGCCAGGAAAAAAGGAAATAAAAAACGCCCAACACCAAACAAAAACACGAGGCTGGTTACTAGCAAGCTTCGGAGATTTTTTTATCCTCCAAGAAAAACATGCTTTCCAACATCAAAAGTACCTTGGAATCACTGGAAAACTTGCATAACAAGTTTCAAGCAAGCATGTCCTTTCAGACGAACAAACAAGCATAATATACAACCGTAAAGATAAGGGTTGTCTTCTTTCAGCGTAGGGTTGGCATAGAGCACGCTAGACCCTAGACCAGCATGTAATTTCTGTAATCCAATCAAGGACTATTTCGCCCTCTTCTCCCACAATCTTGGTACAACACGTCTTGAAAATAAAGGTCCATACGTAGTTAGACTTTGGACTCGTGCACACTTACTTATAAACCTTTTCCTATTCTAATTAAATGCTCTCTTCAGAAATAACAAAAACTAAGTCTTTAAGCTCGTTTAAACACAACCCACCTCGGGGTTCTTGTGTGCCTGTGATCCTACGTCTACGTTGGTACAGTTAAGCTTCTTCGTTACACCTAGTAGCATTCGGACTATCTTATCTATTCTGATATATAACTTACATGTCACGTGACTATGGGGCCCAGGCAGGGCACAACACCCACAATTTTGAAGTCTTTTTAAAAAAAAAGAGAGTCAATGGTCCCCACTTTATCCACCAAAGAATTCGACTGGGCAAAAAGAAGTCTGCTGCTGCTGCTCTGCTCCGCGAATTTCACACCTTGTCAACAACCGTCCAAACCAGCCAAAATGTCTGCCATCAGCAAGATCGCCGCCAACAGCCCCTCGCACGCCAAGCCCAGCGAGCTAGAGAGCAACCTGGCTCAGGCTCTGTACGACCTGGAGAGCAACACTGCTGACCTGAGAGCTGCTCTGCGCCCTCTGCAGTTCGTCTCTGCCCGTGAGGTAAGAAATACTTGACAAAATATGCGAATGTGTACAAGAAAAGAGATCAATCTTAGAAGTCTGCCACCACGTTCCGAAACCAAACGCCGATCCGTCTTCGCCTTCTCGCAAGAGAACGACTCTATCCCTTGAGAGCCTTTTGTTTCATCCGAGCAAATTGGTATCTATCGCACTGCGAATTCCCTGAGAGTCGAGTCCGTTATGGACCTATTCTCAGGCTTCGATAGTCCTAGCAAACTAAGCATAACCGAGCAATGGGACCAGGTGTTTTTCTACTGGGTGAGGAAGAGATAGGTTTTTGATGCGGTGCTGCAATTTAAACACCTCGGTACCCATTGAGGGGCTTTAGGCTCTTTTGGGATATGCCAACTCTAATAAGTTGGCGATGACGATTTGCGGCTTTACTTTATGCTTCTGTATACTGTATTGCGGAATCGGACGGGAAGCGGTCCATGGTTTTGCTACCAGG
Source organism: Ceratocystis harringtonii (assembly GCA_002018265.1). Classification (NCBI taxonomy): domain Eukaryota; kingdom Fungi; phylum Ascomycota; class Sordariomycetes; order Microascales; family Ceratocystidaceae; genus Ceratocystis; species Ceratocystis harringtonii. The sequence continues at coordinate 69,130 of MKGM01000065.1, read as the reverse complement.
AGCTCGCATGCTGACTTTCGGATCTACAATAGATCGAGGTTGGCCACGGCAGAAAGGCTATTGTCATCTTTGTCCCCGTCCCTTCCCTGCAGGGCTTCCACCGTGTCCAGCAGCGGTAAGTTTTATCCCCCGCGCCTAATCTCCAACTTGCAAGGCCACAGCCGTACTAATACTCTCACTCCTCCCAGTCTGACCCGTGAGCTGGAGAAGAAGTTCTCGGACCGCCAAGTCATCATCCTGGCTTCGCGCCGTATCCTTCCCCGCCCTAAGCGCTCCAGCCGCTCGCGCAACACCCAGACCCAGAAGCGCCCCCGTTCGCGCACTCTGACTGCTGTTCACGATGCTATCCTGAACGATCTCGTCTACCCCGTCGAGATCGTCGGCAAGCGTCTCCGCACCAAGGAGGATGGCTCCAAGACCCTCAAGGTCATTCTTCACGAGAAGGAACGTGGTGGTGTTGACTACCGCCTGGACACCTACACTGAGGTCTACCGCAAGCTTACCGGCCGTGGTGTCGTTTTCGAGTTCCCCCAGGTCAACTCCGAGTACTAAGCGTATAGCCGTTTCAGTATTCTGAATATAAAAAAAGAAGATCCAAAATTGGTTTTATGGGAGCGTATCTTTCGTCCTTTTTCCTCAGGGCAATGTTATAGAATTGGTCCAAGCTTTTAAGATGTGTTGATGAACCTGATGACATCAAATTTGTTTAACCAACTAAAATGTTAGGGATGACGTATGGTAACCTTTTCATATATGACATCAATGCAATCACTTGAACCTAGAACTTTTGTTGTCCTGTGTGTCACTAGAGTTTGTCTATCAATAACCAGTAGAAAAATAAGCCCACCATGCACACAGCACTAGCCCCATTGTTACACTCTTCCTCGTAGTCTTTCGTGAAATGTAAGCGGGTATCATCAAATTTTCAACAATTTTCGGGAGCCAACAGATCCATGGCCCTGACTGAATAAGAATCGAATGCTGCTTTCTTTATCCAGTCCCAATGCGCCCAACTCCTAACACGCACCAGTACGCTAGCTCCTTTTTTTCTTTCATCATTTTATCTTTGCTTGATGACTCCTGGGCCTCCACCTCCCACTCGACACGCACAAACAGAGGTATCTCCAGGATATCTTCGTCCTCTCTAAGCAGAGGATCATGAAGATCCTGGTCGTCATCCTTGGCCGGCTTTGCAGCTTGGAGATCTAATGACGCCGGTACAACTTCAAGCACAATACTCACCCAGTTGCGGCCGCGGTCCCAAATCTTGCCGGCTTCAGCCTGGTTCATTTCATCGGGACCACGTGTGCGGCGCTTGTCACCTTCATTCTTAAGTGCATCGTCCCACATGTCAGTGTTAGCATCAACAGTGAACTGCGGACATAGAAGCGTGACTTTGGACGGGAAGCGGCCAGGCGTGGTAGATGCGGTAGCTAGCGTAATCTTAATAGTCTCAAAAATTGGGTTTTGGAAGGTCAGAATGAACTGTGTGGGTGTATGTGGTTGAAGTGTCGGCAGCGTTGGCGCCACAGGGATATTCCGTGAAGGCGGGGGCGGGCCGGGGTTCATGGGCTTGATGGAAATGCTGGGAACAAAGCTAGATGCTACAAGGCGGATGCGATAGCGCGTGTTGAGAACCTTGGCCTCGGGCTTTGCGATGATGTGTCTACACACGGGACACCGCTTAGAGCGCTTTGTTCGAAGTAGCACAGGGACTGGGTGCAGCTCATCTGTGAAGCGGCAATGATGCAGCTGGTTCTCATTCTGCTCCATGGAAACAGTATCTTCCCATCGCGAGGCCCGCAGCTTTTCCAAAGCAGCAGATTCGTCGAGCTGTGTCAATTTAAGGCCTTCAGTGATGCTAGACGCCTCGCTGAGAACGGTGTTTTTAGGCTGCGTGCGCTTCCCGCCCATGCTGCCACCAGTATACAGGCTCATAATTCGTGATAAAGACCCAGGCGATCCAAATCCTAGATCTCCGATGGCACCAATTCCACTGCCAGAAGATGAACTCATATCAGATGACTGATTCTGGTAAAATGCCTTCAGGTTGGAAAAATGTATTTCAGGGTCGATTGCTGTCTGTAGTCCGGACCCATCCGCCGAGCTGTCCTTGTGCTTCTCCTTGAACTCGCGTGCGCTAAGCTTAGGCGCACCGCCATTCCTGACACGGGAGAGCTGGCCGTATACACCATTAGACTTATCGAACTCGATGCCGATTTCCGATGATGACCAGAGACAATATGTGCAATTGAGGGCGTAAGGCCCTCCAGAGGCTGGGGTTGGTGGAGGCGCACTCTCGGTAGAGGCAGCGGCGGTGCTTCGGTCAGACGGGCGATCAAGACTGGTCACCACGAGGGTGCCAACGCACACAGGGCACTGGAAACAGCTTCGGGTACATCTGGCGTATAGTTAGCGAGACAATTAATGCCTTAAATCAGCCCATTCGAGTATGAGGTGAAGTTGTGGGAAGACAAGAAAAGGGAGATTCTGCCAATTGGGGAGGCAGAGGGCATGCGAGTGTGTACAAAAAGGGAGCAAAAGGTACGAGAGGGAAGAAGGGAGGGGAAAAGAGGGAAAAGATAGAGAAAGCATACCGGTTACCCTCGCTTTTGATATTGCTGCTAGGCACCTCGAATATACAGCTAGGGCAATAGTAAATGGTGATTTCCTCGCCTACGCAACGCGGACAGCGAATTTCTTGGCAATCGGCGCAATACATCAGATACTCGAGCGGGAACAGGCTGTAGTTTGCCCGGGGAGCTCGCGGATCGAATGCCATATCGTCATCGTCGTCAATATCATTTTCAGGACCGGCCGGGCTGGTTGTATTATTGTCGTCGCTACGTGAAATTGTAGAGGGGTCCGAACAAGGGCACTGGATGAACGTGTACGGCCCTAGGGAAGCCATAACGAAGAACTGGTGTGTATTTGTGTCGATAGGTTTCGCTGGGGCTTTGGGCTCGTCATTTCATGAAAGTCGTCAAGCAGGGTTTAGAGCTTCCCTAGCCTTCACGATCAGGGATTTGTAGCACACTGTACAGCCGCTGCCAGCTGCAGCTGCCGCTGGCCTGCCACTTATCAAGGGTTGCGCTTAATTCTGTCTTTCTAACCCTAATATGTGGCAAAATAATGACAAGAACCATGTTTCACTCAACAAAAGCCTCTAAGCCCGGGCGAAGACGTGTCAGACCTTTGTCTAAAGTCAAAATGTCACTCCAGCCTAATGTGTATCAGTATAATTTCCTTTGGAAGCATAGAACCTGTCTTATCGCATAAATTCGGGCCCGGCTGGAGGCACAAAATAGACATAATATACAGACACAAGATACAGAGAAATGGGGGTTGGAAGTGACTTGGTGATTAAGACATTAAAATGGGAAATACTTCTAGCATATGATAGGAAGAGGAGAAGGAAAAGGAGGGCTAAGATGTAGGTAGAGAGGGGAGAGGGGATAAACTGGAAGAAGAGCAAAAGGAAGACGAGGAATAGAAGGAGTTGGTCTCAAGGGCCACCAAGCGCCCTGTCTGGAACTTGTGTAGTGCCAACCTTGAGATGTGTGTGGGCCACTGCTTGCGCTTCCGCTAAGGACTTGTATGACCAGATGATAAATCCAGACTTCGCCCAGTTCTGCCAACATTGGCGCCCTCGAGTCTTGGGCACCTTATGGGTGGAGGAGGTCAAAGAATGGCGGGGTGGAAGTGGATGGTGTGAGTAAGATGTCATATTTGGCGTGCTAGCACAAGTGCCTGACGGGAGGGTGTACTTTAAGTGGGCAGCTAATAAAGTGCAACAACATTCCAGGACCCTTGGCTTGGCCGATTTTTATAGCCAAGAAAGGCTCAAGAAAGAGGGGGCAAAAAGATCAAGAACACCGAGGATGCACTGCACCAGCTGCAGTAAAAGTTTTTCTTCTTCCTTCTTTTTTCTTCTTCTCTTTCCCTACGCAGCCATGTTCTATATGGGGCCTATTTGTCTGAGAAGAAAACAAGGACTCTCTACCCTGTATCGCTTGCTCTCTCTCCCTAGCAAGAGGCTTCACAACATGCCTTGCATTACACGTTATTCCACTAACAGCCAAACTATTGGCTATGGGCTTAACCATCAAATGGCCGCAAACAAACACCCAGCAACGGCAAGAATGCAGATTTGTTCTAGACCATTTGTTCGCATCGGGAGTCGCGGATGGCTATGTTTCGGACTGTAACTGTCTAGAAAGCGTGCGTGTTCGGATTTGAATGAGACATCGAAAGTCCGCTGATCGATTCTGGTTCTATACAGGACGATGGGAATATGAGGCAAGAAAATAATGACAAAGAATGAATGAATTGAGCTTGGTAACGGGGTGGGTGGCGACTTCACCAAGGGTAGGTGGTATGTTTTCTTGAAGGGGTTTTGTTTTTGCCCTGGACTTGGGAGGCTGGAGAATCTTCTTTAGAACGATCCTAAGCCTTGGGGGAGGGGGCTAAAACATAAGTGCTTTATTTATTCCGAAAACGGCACGAAACAAGGGCCCGTCCATTGTTCATGAGAATAGCATGCTGAAAGCAGCGAGATCAAGGTCCAGGTATGGAGGAACAGGGCGACCTTGCTGGTGCGACAACTAGCTAAGCTAAGAATGAAGGTGAAGATACGTAGACCGCATCGACTACCGTACAACGCAGCTCAGCGCCGTGTCACGTTCATAGTGGTAGCCAGCAAAGACACAAAATATACAAGGCCTTGTACTGGAGTAGACCAGCGACTGCGTATTTCACATACTCGTTGCATATTCATGTAACTAGACAAGTACGTACGCTAATATACAGGGTTTCTGTGTCTCTGACAACAGATGCATGAAACAAGCCAGAAATTTGGAATAGGGAGGGGAGAACAGAAGACGCACAGGGCCGACTGGTCTTTTTTGCTCTTTCGTCCCTCGCTATTTTTCTGCTACCTTTTCTTTGTAGCTTCAAACAAGATGACCTCATTGGAGCATGCTCGCAGCCCAAGAAGCCATAGGACGGCGGCAACGGCGGAACTGTGGCTAGCCCTATGACTTCCCAGCCTCTGATAGCGCGCTTTCTTATAGCCCCCGCATATATGCCGCATTATCGCGATATATGTCACCGGCGGGTCTCGAGGGCGCCCGGGCCATGTCCTCTGCCATAGAACCTTACTAGCTGGCAATAAGCCTCACCTACTTGTTGCCTCCGGCCGAGGCTAGACCTCAGGATTGGACGGGGGTAGCACACAAACTAGGCATATCTACAGTTGATTTTCGCAAGTTTTTCCGGTAGGGCAAGTAGGTCAGACGACGAGTCAAAGGGAAAGAAAGCTCGACGGGGAGAGCTGCCTCGTCAGCGCCGGGTCAAAGTCTACCATCAGCTTAGCCAGTGAGAAGAAAGACATGATATTTGGCGCCTCGTGCAGATGCAGAGAATAATACCAGATGTAATACAAATCCTAGAATGTGTTTTTTTTCTTTCGGCTTTATCTCGCCGTGCTGTGCTATGCTGCGCAGTGTTTGTGCTTCGCTGTGATAGGCTGCCCTCCCTCCCTTTTGCTTGCTTGGGCTGAGCACCAAAAGCAGCAACTGCAGAGCAACTGCATCATCCCTTGTTGTCCTTTTAGTGCTTTCCATCCTGCCAACTAGCTGGCACGAATAGCCCTGCCCAGCAAGAGAAGGCGGCCTTCCTTCGAGCGGAAACAAAGAAAGAGAGCAGGAAGGGAAGGAGAAAAGAACGAAGGAGGAAGGAAGAAACCATATAATCTTGCGCATACCTTCCTCGTTTGTGAGCAGCCCAAAGTTCACGGTTTTGGACAAGAATTGTGCAAATAGCAGTTGCCTGGAGATTGCATTGAGAAATAGACAGCATTTTTTCGCACACAAAGAGAATTAGACATTGACTTTCCGCAGCTTCTCCGGTTTCTCCTCATCTTCTTTTTTCCTTTTTCCTTTTTTTTTTCTTTTTCATTTCTCATCATTTTCTCTTTGTTGCTTGCTATCTATCCTCTTTTATCACCTAAACACATCGGCTCTGAACTGCTTTCTCAGCCTTGCTCGCTTGTGCGACGCTGTCCTCGTTCTACCTTTTCTTGCGATATTATTTTCTTGCTTATTTTCGGTTTTTTTTTGGAGGGGATATCTCAGCAGTTTTATCATTCGACCTCCCCGTACTTGAACACCAAGAGCTCTATACGAAAAGACAAAAAATACCACAAAAAAAGGAACTCACAAGCTGCTGCTTCTCGCCATTTATCCGCCGTCAAATACCAAATTGACTTGGGTGAAGACTAGCCTAATCTGCCAACCTGTTAGACACGTTCACGCCGCTTAAACTTTCGCGCCGCCCTACGAACAAAATAAAGACCTTCAACGCCAAGATTGCTAGCTGGGATACACGCTGAACGCCATCCTGTTCTTGATTCCTCTTTTGCTCTGGCTATACTCTACCGCCTAACCACATCGTCGATCACCACCCTCTTACAACTGATTGACGAACGTGGCTCGTCTTCAAGCGAATAAGCTTCCCTGTTTGGCCCCATTATAGCTGAGTCGACACATCCACATGTAAGATTGGCTTTCAACTCATTATCTACCTGGTAAGCCACTCCTGTCGCCGTAATTGATTGTCGCCAAAAAAAAAAAGCCTGCAACCCCTTGTACGCTGGCTGGGTGCTTGCAACACTACATATTGCACTACTCAGTGCTGCTCTGCACTTGCTTTAGGTAGCGGTGTAACTGCAAAGCCTGTACAGACATTGCTGTACATGTGCATCCCGCGTTTTCAGCTGGCTTAGAAGTTTATCGGAGACACAGAATCCGCCAGAAACGCTACCCTGAACATGATTGAAGAAGCACCTAACTAATACAACGAAAGACTTACAGACTCAGAAAAAATCTAACAGAAAAGGATTTACGGCCACGGAGGCACAAGTATCTGTTTCTCCTTCTGCTTCTGCTCCCTCTTTTGCCGGCGTGGCTTATAGCTTAGCAAGACATTTATTATTTCTCCACCGAAAACAATATTTTTCTCCCCCACGCCTGGGGGTTGTGCTGCTTTGCTTCTACTTGCTTTTTTGGTGTCAATCAAAGCTCTTTGCTTTCCTCTTCCTTCTTCAACTTGCTCCAATTTCTCTCTTCTTGATTCTTCCTGATAAGCCTGGGAGGCGGCACATTTGATTCACCAGAGTCAAAAAAAACCCACTGACGGAACCAAGGGAGAAACAAGCGTTAAGGGAGAAGAAGCTTGCCCAAAGACTTCAAGCAGCCAGACAACTCAAAAGAACTCAAGCTCCCTTTGCCTTCTCTTCTTCATATTTGCACTTCTTTTTTTCTTTCTTTCCCAGTCATTAGACCAAGCAGCGTAGGGCAGCGAGGTTTCTTGGGGGTTGTTGTTTCATACGCTCTTTTTTCATTTTCATTTGGTTTTTATTTGCTAGCACTTATTTCCTTGCTAATTTCTTTTTTCTTTTCTTTCATTTTTGCTGTAATTATCCTGGGTATTCAGTATTTTGCTCTTCTTTTTCTGACATCTTCCGCTTATTCGTCAAAAGCCATACTTTGGCAGAAGCTTGACGGCTTCTCCATGTGTGTGATCATTTTTCTCACTGCTTTCTTTTCCTGATTTCTTTTTCCCTCCCCTTTCCAATTCCTGTTTCTTTCGTTCCTTTTTCTTGTTATTTCTTTTTCTTTTCTGCTGGGATCTTCTTGACTTGAAACCTTAATGTCTTCTTCATATGAGAGCGCTCGCGCACGCCGCTTCGGTGACTTTATGGAGGGTCGTCTTCCTCAGACTGCCCAATTGAAGCGATGGGATGGCGCGGCTCGAGTTTCGCAAGACTGGGACAAATTAAAAAAGGTAAAGTCGCTTCAACTGCTTCGTCTTCTACATGGCACTGGTTTATTCATATTGACGTCAATAGGACCCCGAGCTATGGGATCGCAACGGCACCTGTTTAGTGTATCTATTTGCCCAAGGCACTTCTAGAAGAGGACCGTCTTTCCGTGTGCCGTTATCATCCTTGCTGGCTGCGCGATGCCATCCCCTCATTGAGCGCTACGCGGCCCGCGGTGTCCCGAACTCAATAAGCGAATCTTCAAGCTACGCTGGCTATGATATGTGGTATAGAGCTAACCCCACCCGATGCGTCGAGCTCTATATGACGGCACCGCCCAACGCCGACAAATGTCAAGCGTCGCGCTTTCATTTAGCCACACGGAATTTCTTCGCTTGGATTTGTCGACGATCGCTTGTAGGTGATCATCTTGGAGGCGCTATTGTGACTCTGATGAGAACCATGCAGCAGTTTCGCCTTCCCGGTACAAACAATATCTATGACTTGTTGGACTTCCTCGAGGAAGAAGGCTACCTCAACATGCAGAATCTGCCCAATCATGCATTGGCAATTCTATATGTTAGCGAATACTTCCAGTTTCGGGAAATGTACATCGATGCCTTTGTTCACTGCGTCGGCATGAATAGTCAGCTTTTCCTCAGTTCAGAGTATAGAGTAAGTATTGAATGTTTGCTGAAATGCAATTTGGTCAGCATAGGAGGCGGGGCACAACGACGCGTCCGTGCATAGAATGCGTTAGACTAACCACCTAAACTCTCTAGTATACGAGCTCCGTGTCACAAAAGCTTATCCGTAGAGCTAGAGAAGATTACGACCTTCGCTTAAATAAGACGTCGCTGATGCTGCAGTGTTTTCTCAGGGATGAGTTCTCCGAACAACATCTGGGTCTGACTGCTGGTGCCAGACATCATATGGAACGATTTCGCAATTTCCTTATCAAGTTTTATCACGAAGAATTCGGCAAGTACCCACCAAAGTCTGTGGAATCTCGTACCCTTGTGTTCAGCAAGGAAGTGTACGACAGGATGCGATGCGATTTCGAGTGTCTGTACGAGCTTTTAGTCGATGATTCGTTCACCTCTTGCCAGAATACGCCTTTATTAGCACAAGGAGGATTATGCACAGTACAAAGTGTCAACTCGTTTGACCTTCAGTGGAGATTTAAGCCGTTGCTACATCCTCTTCCCAAACTCCCTCAGGTCGTGATACCAAACAATACTCGCGGGATGAGTCTCACCTCATGGCTCTCGCGAACCGAAAAGCCTAAGCCAGACAATCAGCTGGTGCAGTTGTCGGCTCTAGCGGCTGCTTCGAACTCGGTGAAGTCTAGTACATCAATGAATAGCCTGGTACAAGCCTTTTGCGAGTTTGAAAGGAGATGTGTTGTTGAGCCCTCAAAGCTGGAAAAAAAGGAAAAGCTCAGCCTTGTTGATGCCCGAAAGGTGCGATGGATTTTGATCTACGGGATTTACCAAACTCTGCGCAGCGTCACCGAGCCGCCGATGGAGGTCCGCGAGATTGAAAGTGCTCGCTATCTTGTGGCTGTATCAACTGCTAACCTGCCTCCATGGAAGGAAGCTGTTCGTCGCACACAGTCCGTCCGCCGTAATACGGATCCATATATAACAGCTAACATGACGATGCCAACCGGCGCTGATATCTTTATGTCAGAAATCCAGCCTGACATTGACTATCTGGCACCTAAGCACCGGAATAACAGCGCACCACATGCTCTTTCTAGCCATGGCCACCCCAACAATTCCAACGTTGGGCGTGCCATGAGCTTAGGTCGCAGTTTTGCTCAAGGTGAAATGTTTCGCCGCCTTAGCATCTTCAAGAATCCGAAATGGCACAATGATAGCCAGCAAAACCCTACACCCGCAAATGCCTTTGAAGCCCAAGGGTCTCCTGTTCACGGCCACCAGAATGTGGTTTACAATGTCCCCGAACCCTCGCCAAGTACCAATGTGGACATGTCGGCAAAGCTGCCTAATTTTCAGCATCACCGACCTGCGACAGCTTCTGGTGCCATGTCTTGCTCAGCTTCTACAGCCTCCCGGTCTCACTCAACTGCATCCAACTCGAGTGCGGGTACTTCGTCAACTGCCGACTCATACTCAACAGCGAATACGTCGGCTCCCGCAATTAGTCCTAAGGCCCCTGGCCGTACTCTTTCTTGGGAAGGCAAGCGTGTGAACAACATTCCCATGCGTCGTCGCAGCGCTGCATGTATTCCTGTTTCTACCCAACGAATTGGGTCCTCGCCTCCATCACCGATAACTCATGGCTTCACTTCCCAAGAACAGGATGTGTCATGTCGCCGCCCTCGCACAAGCGCCAACAACTCCCATGCGCCTTTGGCACAGCCTAGCTTTAACGCGGCCCCTAAGCTGGCAATCCCTAATCCAAGAACGCGGCCATATTATGGAAATGGCTCTCGGAGCCGAACCTTGCCCCTCCGCATCCATGGCTCTCCTTCGGCTGCTGCTATGGATGCTGACGAAGGTGGTACCGAGTGGGAGATGTACAGTAATATTGGAGGACATACTGTGGTGTAACAAACGATAAACCTGGTCTGCTCCAATTTTGACTATGCACTAGGCTGACCCTGCCTTTCTCCCATGCTTCTTCGCCCGCACTTGATGCTCTTCTTTACGACCCACTGCTTGATAAAACTAACTCTGCCTCATACATGTAATCCCAAGAATGATGCTGGGGTATTCTCAAGTCTCTTGATGTCTCTCTTTTATCCCTGAATATTTCTTCTGTCTTCCAACCTTGCTTTTCCTACCCTGCGACCCTTTGATCTTGTCACTCTTTATTTACAGTTCCTTATTTTTGATCTTTCGTTTCTCTACTTTCTTTTGGACTAGGATACCCGAAATACAATCTTTCAGTACGCGCAACAAATGTTTGAACCGAACTTGCGTCAGCATGTGAATATTGTGATTAGGCAGGCTGTCTGTGTGAACGCGTCTGTCTCGTACGTTGGTCCACATAATAATAATACCTAGGATAATTTGGCGGAGTTGGTGTCCATGCCAGCAATAATGTCCCTGCCCATGACGATTATCATGTAGATAGGCATGACAATCCACAAGCCACTATTCGGCAGCAAGTGAGAAGCGAGTGAGTTTAAAGTTAGTAAGACGAAGATGAAGTATCAGACAGGGAAGGCCTGAGGCTGGTTAGCGACGGCTTGCTTACTTAGGGATGATCCACATGACAATGAGATCGCTAATTTTGTTGTGCCCAATATTACTGAACCCAGAAAAGAATTCGTTGGCCCCTGGTATGGTGATATAAAGATTAACCACAATTGCTATGCGACGTTTCAACTTCCCCACTATTTCCCAGGTAGATCGACCGACTTACAGTACAACACCGTCTTGCTGAGCGTCATTACGGCTGCTGAGAACGCCACGAGTAGGACTACCTTGCCGCATTGGCCACTGAGTTTGCCAGAGCCGCGGTGCACGGCAGCCAGGTAGACTAGATACATCAGAGTCTCGACGACATTCATGGCGCTTTGGGCCGGCGCAAAGCCCTCGCCGGCGTCGAACGCTGGCCGGCCGTAGACATAGTCGACCTCGCCGTAAAGAGCATAGGGCGCCCAGAAGGCGTGCAGCGCACCGCCAGGCATCGAGTGGGGACGCAGGAAAATATAGGTAAAGTCCCATGTCACCACGACACAGCTAATGGCTAGCCATGCAAGCGTTAGGCGCGTTGGTGTATGTGTGAAGGCGTGGGCGGCTTTGGAGACGCGGGCTCGCGTGGGCGGCTTGGCGACGCTGGCGGGAGGGACGGAGGCGCCGCGGGTTGAGGATCGCGTGGTTACCATTACAGAAATGAAGATGCGACGAGGAACAAGGGGGTATGTGTTCTTGTTGGCGGAGGATGTTGGCGAGAATGTGTGCAAGTGGAGGGGAGGGGGCCCTTGGGGAGTTTGCTGCGAAATAAGAAACGAGGCTTATTTAATCAATATGTGGGGGGGGGGGGTTTGTGGGACACAGAAAGCACAGATCCTCTTTTGGGTTGTTCTCTCGCATTTTAATTGGTCGGAGTCAAAGCTTCAAGCTTCAAACAAGTATAAGCTGTGATAAAATGGGCTGTTGTCGCTCTGTTCAATATGGTTTCTAGCGGTTGCCGAGGGTCCTATTGCCCTGAAAGGAAGACTAGCTGAGTTGAATAAGTGCCGAAAATGGAATTATTGCCGTGCTTTTTGGGGGGACTTTTTTTTGGGGGGATTTTTGGGGGATTTTTGGGATTTTTGGCTTTTTCTTTTTTGTATTTCTTTTTGGCTACTTCTTGCCTGCTTGAATACAGCATCAGATGACATTTAGGGAAGCTAAACTGAAATGGGAGGGGATAAAAGTAGCAGTGAGCTTCATCTGCCGAAATAGGAATAATAGGAATATCGACAGGGTACAGTTGGGGGGAGGGGGGGGTGGAATTGGCGAACCCTAGTGGTTTTAGGCTCTAATGAAACACCGATGTAATTAGGCTGGCGCTTCCACTCTTGCTTTAGATACAACGCCTGGAGAAAGCCCGTTGGCCATAACTGCTTGCTTTAGGTTGCTCTGCACCGGCGTGTCAAGCTGTGGCTTTCGGGCGTCTCAATAAGGTTAGGACAGGTCTATGGATGGCCAGAAGCTCTTGCCAGCCATTGACGCTAGCATAGTGTCTAGCCTTTTTATGGGCTCAGTGAAGGATGGCAGCCAAGATAAACTGACAGGCGTGAATGCGTGGACGAGAGTGGGCATGATGGGGAGGGAGGCGTTGGCTGAGGCTCAGACATGGAGGCTTAACGTATGTATAAGAGGTATGGCGAGGCATATGTATGGCGATTTGTAACAAGTGACACTAGCTGAAGACAGGAGACTCTTGAAACTGTCAAGTTGGGAAAGCAAAGTAAAAGGCATCGAAACGAAACCCAGCTCTGCCCGTGTGATCGCAGCGGAAAAAAGGCCTCCGGTAGGACAAAACGAGATCAGTAACTGGGTCGGAATTGCGCCGGTATTTTACGAAATGTATGGACTTTTTCTCATTGGGGCGTATGTTTCGAAACTAGATATTCAGCCCGGAATATACATACATATGTATATATATTGCATGGGTGGATTGGTCTTGTACGGCCAATATGAGCAAGTGGCTGCATTTAAATTTCGACATCCCGAAATGTCTCGTATTAGTCGCCGACTTGGCCGCCGCAACGAGAAATGGATCATCCCCAAGCCGACCCCGAATATTGGGCTGGACTGTCGCTATTTCCGCCCGCAGTAGGGCAGAGAGAAGGCTTAATCTATCGGCTAGCGCTTGAAGGGGAAGGAATGACGACCTGAGTCCTCTTGTCCCGTTCGCTTTTGGCTGTTGTTGCCCTTTCTCAAAGACATGGGACCTCGAACGGCAAAACTATAACGTCTTGAGCTGCTCCCTTGGCCAGCGTCTTTCACTTTTCCTTGTTGTACAAAGTCGAAAAGAGGCAGTTTTTGCACCACTAAGAATGGCAGAAGGCCGAGCGATCTCCATCTTAGCATCGTGGGTCGCTAGAGCTTTTGCTAAGTATTAGAATGCGTATTCAGCATAGGATGCTAAAATAGGGGCGGAGCTGAAAAGAACGGACGCAGCTGCGTCGTGGCATTGCTTGCTACAAACAGCTGTCTGATTTGCGCACTCTCTATCTAGCATCATCTAACCCAATGAAAACTTACTAGCCTCTACAATCCATGGGTCGTCACCGTGCTGCAGATAATGTGGTGGCCAAGTTTTGGGTTGTACTCTGTAACCATAGAGCTTGAGTGTGATAGCTGGGTGAAACCCATCACTATCAAAAGGATTCAGGAGAAACCTGAGTTGGGTTACAGCGCTGTGTTGTGTTGGGGGAGTGCGGTGTGGCATAACCTTGGCCCTACGGCAATAGACTACGTGCCATTTGAGGGAGGGAATAACCCGGAGATCTAGTATGGACATGCATCAATTTAGTCATGCGTGAAGGCAAGTTAGGTAGTATGCTGCAATGCTGGCACGCCATGCTTCTCTGTGGTTTAGTTGCATTTGGTATACAGCGATGGTTAGGGTTAGTATTACCCTTCACTTGGCATTAGCTGGCAGCTAGTCGACGACAGCCTGTGGTTAGCTATGTTGCATATTTTATACATGTATTGATCGAGGACGGCATGCTAGCTGGCTGAGCAGGACTCTGCATGCGAGCCCGTGTATGTAGCGGTATAGTGCTAGAAGGAGGAGCGTAAGCGGGGAAGGCCAAGAGCCGGAGCTACTAGGTAAGGCCGGCGGGCAATCTCTGGCTGCACTTTGCAACAGAATGAAGCTCTACCGAATGGAGAATAACTACTTGGTTTTTGCCACTACATGCACGCATACATATATGCGTAGACGGACTGCCACTTTTGATGGTCGCAAGTGCGACATGTTACAGTTGGGTACCAACTTGGAGTGCGCGGGAGCCTACAGACTATTGTCACTGAGAAACTGGTGATTCTCGTGCTAGTGGGCTTTGCTGTGGCTGTACCGGCCACTTGCTTTCTTGCCAGGGCAAATGCTACGTTAAAAAAGGTCTAGCAAAGCGCCCGTCCGTGCTGACAGCGCGATTATTGGGCTTCGGCATGGGTGGCACTCGCTCTTGGGAAAAAGCGCGGAGGGCAGCGACAGAGACGCTCATGGCTGAGGAAAGGTGGCCACCACCAAGGAATGCCGCAGCCTAAGTCTGGCCTGTGATGTGACCACCCGGTCAAGAAAAAAGCAGCCGTATAGCTGGCCTACTTTCACAAGGCTTTTGCGATCTGTCTCTATATGGAAAGGCTTTCGAGAAACTGTCATGGCCAAAGGGAGTCCTAACATCGATACCATAGAAGTTGCAGTGAGTGAGCACAGCAGACGTACAGTCACTCCCCGATACCTTCATGACCTACCGGTCGCATTACTTGTGCCCCTTGCCGCGACGATAGTTATATACAAGCAATAGAACTAAGCCAAAGATCATGATGGTATTTCTGTATATACAAAGAAGTTGCTTGCTGTATCAGGGCGTTTGCCTGCGACGCTATGCTCACAGACAGCAACCCTTATAGCAAATAGGTGAGAGTATACACTACAGTGGCGAAGACCAGCAAGTTCCAGCGCTGCGAGTCTAGCTGCTTGTGTTGGTTGGTGCACCCAAGTGAACATTTGTACCACAGTTAGTGTGCCTGTGGTTGCGGCAGGAAGTCCACGACAGCTGGGATATTCATGAGTTCTGGTTCTGTACCCCGTGGCGTGGGTTTGTGTGACCTATAGAAGACAGATCATAATTTAGATGCAATTAGGCTGGTGATACAAGGGTGGCATAGCAGACTCCACTCATGACACCTGCATTTGCATCATAGTTGCCAAACGACCTAAAAGATGATGGGTGAGCCATTAAACTTGTGTGTCCTGCAATGCTTGTTTACACCGAGTCCCTGATGTTTCTAGTCCTTCTTTACCGGTGCTACTTTGGCGCACACTCTTTGAGCTTGACATCAGACCAGTTTCAACAGACCCGCAAGCGCCCAGCGTTGAAATCGGCCTATGATAGACTGTGACGCTGGGCCAGAGAGAGCCTGGAATACGCACCTTTCCTGCCCATTCGATATCATAGACTCATGGCTCACCGTCCGAGCTTGCTGTCCTGGGAATCTAAAAATTCGGTCTTCGAGCAATATCGATGGGTGTGATGATCAAGTTTGGCTACAGTTGCGTGCAGCCCTGGATAAAAGGTTGCCTTGTATTAGAGTGTATAGAAAGCCCGAGATCATTGTTAGACTCGGGTGCTCCCATCGTTCGTCATTCCCTTCCTGGATTATGTTATTTCCTTCCGGCTCTTTTTCCCTCAATCATCACGCACCCGGCTCATACAACCAGTGATCTTCATTGCCTCTGCATTACGAAGCCCAGTGCAGAGAAGGCTGAGAGTCTATCTATTCTGCCATGTGGTTATTTCTTTTTGCAATATATGACATATATAGTACGTGGCAATCTGTAGGCTCATGCGCCCTACGTTTTTGACAGTGAACTGTGTGTTATTAAGGACGCTAGGGTCTCCAGACAATCTTACATAACATCCTGATCTTTTTTATTAGATCGATAGACTTGAGTCAATTGTTCAGTTTGAGAATCCGATTGGGCATGGTTATCAGGTATATTGGTGCTTTGTGGCACAGTAGTAAAGTAGTCCTTGAGTTCCATCCGAGACAGTGTGATATCGCGGTCCGAGGGAGTAAAGAGATCCGACAAAGGGGTACTTGACCGAGGCATTGGTGCATTGCTGCCCTGAGCCCTCGCCATGGCCAGGCGATTAAGCTTCTGGCGCTGCGCATCGGTAGGGTCCATGAAACCACGCGCCGAAGCTTTGAGCAAACCAAGTAAAAGTTCGCTCGCGCTTTGACCAGGCAATAGCTGAGGCTTGCCAAGCCCGCGTATGACGTGGGTCATATGCTGGAGTGCAGCATCCAGCTTCATCTGTGCATAGGCTTCGCTAAAGGTAGACTCGCAAAATGTGGAGCAGATATTGGCAGGTAGCTCTCGGTTGAAGAGAGTCCTAAACATATGGCGATACTTCTCTTGGTCACTCACGCCAGAAATAGCTTGATCCCTGACAATCTTGCGCATAATGTCCTTATCGAGATATCCGGCCGGGAATTCTGCTCGTGGCTGGCAGCCTCCGTTGTCCAGGTGTCTTTTAAGATCCTTGGCTATATAGTAAGACTGTTTACAGTTCAAGCACCAATTCATATGGTTCCTGTCGATATGCGGCATGATACAGGCTGTATTATTGAACTTGTAGGCGCGGCATTGGATTTGAGTTGATGGGGATTCGAAGTAGAATGGACAGAGATATTGCGGCTGTCCCTGGCAGCTAGGAGAAAAAGCTGGCGTGTGGCTTGACATTGTCGTTATTGCTCTTGCTTTCTATATGGAAATGACGGCAAAGAGGAGCATATACATCGGGACTTGGGTGCGGCGGAGACGTGCTTGGATATGATGTGGGTGAAGATGATATATATGGCTGGGTAGATAGGGTGTATGACGATTAGTTTATAAAACTGTTTCATTGTTTTACGGATAGCAAAGCCTCTGTTTTAATTAATCAAGTTCTAGATTCATGGCTGCCCAAGGTCTGGATTTGTGAAACAAACCAAGCGTCAAGCTTTGCATAAAAGATAATGCAAGATACGCCCGAGCTGCCCAAAAGGAAATCCCACTCAGTGTACTCCAGTATTCACCAGGGTCATTTCCAGCATGGGCTTATTCAAAAATAGCGAGACAGGTAGTACCGTGACTACGGCAAGGCCAGCTCATTGGACAGTATCGGCCGTAAGCGCCAGAACTGTCATATACGTGGGTTATGGCGGGCCAATGGGTGAAAATGCCTTTGTGAATGCAGTACAGTACTTCCAAGTAACCTAAGACTGTTCGGGTGTTGACAGAAAGCAGGGCACAAGGGAAGGGACGTATTGTCTTGTCTCATGCTCTCACTGTTCTACCCTTCGCTGATTCTCCTCACAGCTCAGCACACCAGTGATTCCCGTCAACATAAGCATTGTGTACCTATAAGCAATGCTACTAGGCAGCCCCCGAAAATGGGTCTCCACAGGATAGACAAGGCTAAGCATCCATCGCAAGCTACGTCAATGCCGACAATGTTTCAGCAAATCAAATCATTTGGTTCCGTCACTAAGCTTGGCCAGGATCCGTGTGTTCAGCTTCCACCTTGTGTTCTCGCCTCGCGTCATATCAGCCCCGGGCTTGAGTTGGTTAGAAGTGTCCGTTGGTGCTGTGGAGGACTCTTAGAAAGACCCTAAACAAGGATTACACGGCTATGGTGTCGACTGCAGAGCTGTGTATGCCCAACACACGGTGTGAACTATGTGCTGTGATTTTGGCTTCATATCAGCACAATATTTGCCACAAGTGAGGATTAACTCTTCGCATTGGCCACTCGCTCTTTCCTGCGCCAGCATTGTCAATGCCTCACCTCGCCTTAGTCTTAGGAGAGCAAAAGAACAGCCGCAATCCGTACATGAGCATGCTATCGCGCTCAACATGAGGTATTTCCCCAGTTGCACCAGGTTAGCTGCCACTTGACCACTAGTGTGCAAAATAAGGCTTCCTTGAACTTTGTATAGAGTTGATTGGTAGTACTGTTCAAAGCGTAGGTCACTTCACATTGAAAAGAGTCGCTGCAGCCAGTAGCTCAAGCACCCCATCTCGTTTTGGTCCCGAACGAAGTAACAGCACGGAAACCGAATCACTCATAGTTTATCTTTTGAAGGACGTTCCCTACATAAAGATCAAAGAGCCTCAAAAGAAAATCGTCCTCGTGACCCCACTGCCCTATTTGATTACATGCCGCGCTTGATAAGTAACGACGTCTCAAGCCACCAAGCCCCGTCGTTAAATAGTTTCCACCCTCCTCTTCAAGCACATCACTTCTATTCTTTCCGTAAACGCCCTTTTTAATATCTTCACTTTCTAAATAGAGCTATCGATCACAACATGCAATAGCTGGGAGACACGCTACTAGTATAAAAAGATAATAACAAAGGTAATCGTGGACATGTTGATTCTTAAGCCTTTGGAGAACAAGTCTTGGACTTTGCCTTTCCTAATGTCTAGTTCCGGCCGCCTGAGTTCTATCGAAGAGACTAGAAACATGCTAACGATTGTCATAGTATTTGATCAACATGGGAGACGGCAAATGCATCTATATTTGTCCCTTCTATGCTTCTGATCCAAAAGAGTTCGCCGACTGTTCCGACCATAAACTCACAGATATCAACCGTATCGAGCAGCACTTGATCCGAGTCCACTTGAGCTGGTGCGAGTGTTGCAAAAAATCATTTCGATCACCTGGTAAACTTAAGATACACGTACAGGGTGGAGGCTGCCAGCCGCAAGCGAAATACCCGGCCGGATATCTCAACAAAAGTATTTTGAAGGAGAGTCTGAAACATGATGCTGGTGCCAGCAATGATGATAGGTATCGCCATTTGTTCCGGGCCCTCTTCGACCGTGAGCTTCCTCCCAATATCTACTTCAAGTTTTACTGCTCCCCTTACAGCGAAGCATATGGTCAGGCAATGCTGGTTACTTTGTGCAAGAAACTCGTCGATCTTGCGAGCAACCCCGCCGGTCGGTTACCCCCAGTCTACGAAATTCCTGAGTTGCTTCTATCTCTTGTTTATAACGTAGTATATGACCTTCAAGACCACTCCGATGATCTACGCCACGAGCTCAGCCAGGCAGCCATGGAAAGAGTCCAAAGCGGCATCGGGCCCATGACACTAACCAGCTTTCTTGCACCGGAGCCTCGTGTATTTCCAGAAGGGATGTATCATGTATCAACTGGAGTATCGTCTCAAGACTCCAGGAATACCAACCTTATGTCAGGTGTACCGCATAACCAAAGTGATATTCATGCATACCGACAAGCTGTCGGCTTTTGCCATGGACCGCAAGTGTCTGCCGATACTTATGGGCTGACAGGAGCTACCTATTTGGACTCGATCCCAAGGATGGATCTGTCCTTTGGTGGGCTTGGAAATACGACCATGTTCACTACAAACATTGCCCCCGGCAACTATTACAACACTGATGGCGATGGACACGGCGAACTTTTCCCTGGCCCTGAAAATTACTATCACGGTGTGACAGCGTACGGGTCAGCTGAAGATATGCACTCACAGATTAAATGCAGTTGGTGCGGCAACTATGTAAGCACCCTTGGAGGTGGGAATCATAGCGTTGAGGTTTTATGCAGCAGCTGCGAGGTACTTAACTGTATATACGGATGTAAACGTATAGATGTGTGATTATTTTGGGACACGGATTTGACTTTGGCGTGGAGTTGAAACATACATGCGGATGGATAGTGGCGGCATGGGACTTGACTGTGTTGCTTTTTTTGCTGCTTTTTTTCTATTGCTTCCTAGACCGTTATATCTATGAATTGAAATCCAAGTCGTGTTTTGCATTTCCATAATCAGTTGACGTTACTCCGCGATGTCTTGAACCTAGCGCGGGGGACTGCTTTTAACTTTGGCCCATGCTTTGCTAGACCTAGCTGGTTGTTGCTTAGGGCAAAGCGTATCTGTTTTTCTCATCAAACTATCAATAAGTAAATGCTCCCTGTGGACGTAATATGCATTTATGCTGAGTTTGACTACTAGTCTAGCACCACAATGATCATCTTGTTATACAAATGGCAGCAACTAAACGTTGAGTTGGGTCTTTCTAGAAATGTCTTTTGGCGAATCTAATGATAGAACCCTCCGATCCACAAACGACTGATACTATATATGACAGAAGCGTGCTAGCAGAATGCATCCCTGGGAGAAGACTTGGAAGTGTTGCTGAGCCGCTACACATGTATCGCGTGAGCAGTCGTGGAGTCGTCAAATGGCATGGTTTAAGGAGACAAGAGGGAAAGCAAGCTAGTGCAACCTATATGAGCAATATGGCCGGGGGCTAGGTATCGTATCTATACGTGAGCCACGCGTCACTAGGAGCATGGGAGCACACATGGGGTCTTGTAAGATTTTCAGCTAGGTGCTATGGCTGCTTGTAATATTCAATTGACCTAGTATACATGATTTTGACTGATTGTAGATCGGCAGACACTAGCGCTTGGAGATGCCATGATTCAAAGCTAGGCATTATGGCAAGGGTGCAGGGACTTAAAATGTTTCCTAATGGATGTTTTATTTAAAACCGGAATGGCATGGATCTAGGCATGACACACTTCATTACGCACTGACACGAGCCATCAGCCTGGCCAGGAAACCCTAGCTGTGTAACCGTGCTTGTCGAATATCATCATGTCTGGCAAGTCGCTCAACGAAGACTTAGACCGAATGGGTTTGCCTACGTCTGCAAGAGCTTGATCCCATGCTAGCGTATATGTATCCGTGCTAATATGCAGCCTGTGACCAAGTTTCTTGGTGGGCTGGAAACCGCCCGCACGGCATGCGACAGTAGAAATTTGACCGAAGCCCCCATTGCCCATTTTCGCAGACGTCTAAGTAGAGGAGAGGAAGTAATTAACATATGACAAGATTGTTGCAAGACTAGACGTGCTACATTCTCGTGCAACTAGTTGCTTTGATTCATGGCCTATCATCCGTATTGAAAATAGAAAGGGCGGTGGAAGTGCGCCGGCGTGTACCACAAAGATGAGGCGTTGCTATACACCAAGATACGATGTAACACCCGCAATAAGCTGCAATGTACTGAGACATGGTAGACTCAAAGGAACTGACTTTGGCTTGCCCGGATGAGCCCGAGACTCTGTAAGACATGTTGATTCACATTTTCACATTTCGATCTTGCTACATGGTGATTGCAAGTTTTCCCTCTATGCGGCGCACGCTGAGCTTTGTTCACGACATAGAGGGTCGTTGGGTTTTGTGGTGTGGTGTCGACACTTGTGTGGGTCTGACGCCACAGGAGGGTTTGGTGCCTGGTGTGAAGAAATGGGCGACAATACACACTTTTCCTTTGCGCCAAGACACACATGCATCAAAAGTTCAAGGGGAGCCCTGGCGTAATAAAAAAAACAAACTTCCTATTTCGATAAGTGACCTTCGAGTCCCGGTCCTCTGATATGTCTTCTTTGAGGGGCTTCTTCATGAAAGCTTTTCCATGGTGGACTTCCCGTGAAACACAAGGAAGCTCGCCATGGACAAGCTTGCCTCGAAGACTAACTAATAGGACTAAATGTTGCGTGGCGTGCTATATTTAGTGGCATCTGATGCCACACATGCCCAGCTCCTTGAAAGTTAGTACGGCAAATAACTAATAAACTCTATACTGCAAAAAACACGTACAGTCAGTAATGCTGCTGATTCCGCCAGACATAGCTTCTATTGTGGCGGGGTTGTGGCCCTGTAACTACAGTCCAGTAGGGAAGAGAATCTACCTCTATGCAGGTCTACATGGGCCATGGTTTCGGGGTCTCTGGAGCGCTTGGTGACCTGTATTAAACCGCTAGGCAAGCCGCTGATGGTACCCGACTTCTGCAGATGCATGTGGGAAAACGAGAAGAGGCATCCTTCACACTCATCTACCTACTACCGGCACTGCTGCAGCTATAGCCAAAAGGCCTTTGCACACAGGGTATGGTGCTTTTGCATGGCAGTAGTATTGGTGTTGAAACCTATCTACGGCATTACTACGGGCTGTAACGGGCTATCTGTGAAAGCCGTTGTCGTCAAGGCATATGATAGGTCGGTCCCCTTTAAGAACGCCGCTCTCATATCTATATTTCAGCCCTGACTTGCAACGGCTAGTATGTAATCTGGGTGCCCCGGTAAAGATGTAGACTGACGTTGGCAAATCAAGCAGCGAGCTTATCTGGGCTTGGATGTATCACTGGCTACAGTTGCACTAGGTGTCTGGGAAGATTTTAGCGTTTTTCAGAATACAAAACAAAACCTAGCTGAACATCTACAAACTGCTTATAGTTGCTGCTGAACTTTCATACAATTGGACTGCCTGTAGCCTTCGCCGCGAGTTTCTTTATCCCCAATCGGTCAATGCAAATGTTGCGTAATATTGAAATGCCCGTAATTTCATGTCGGTCGAAATAGCCTATTCTACGAATCTTTTCTCGAGCATGACGTGGACGATATCTCCTTCAAGCTTGGTATGGAGCCTACATTCCTTGAATAATATTTTCCAGCCAAAAAGCGTCCCACTCAGTCGTACACTCAACGTTTCCAATGTTCTCGGAGAGCTGGGAACTGTTTTGAGATTGACGTTGTGAATCGTCACACAAATCCGAGGCAGTGGTCGGCAGAATATCAGCCTGTTCCAAAATATAAGTATCTTCCTGATGCTGACATTGACTGCCGCCATCCAAGTCCATGAAACCGTCGTAGCTTGGGTTAAAAAACTCGTGATTTCTGTAATCATCGATGTCGGACTTGGCTTTAGGCGCATTGAGGTTGTTTAGACTGGTGTGGTCGAGCACATTGTCATAGGGCAGCAAAATACTTCGTAGATATCCCATGAGCAAGGCTAACTGCTGCGGGTTATCGTCGAGCACCTTGCGAACCCGATTTGGAATGACAGCTACCATTTCCCGGAACTCTGCTGGTAGAGTTTCAGGGTTCATGGAATCCTCCAAACTAACGCTTAACATGTTGAACAACTGGCGATGCACTTCTTCTAACGATACATTCAGTCCTTTTTTAAACGAGTATGCGTTCGATAGTTTTGTCGTAAGCTTGATAAGCGGGTCTACAGACTCCAAGTCCAGTGCTATGAAGGCCATTAGCAGGTCGTTGATAAATTTAGGTGACAGTCCGATACCCAGTTCGTAGTTAAGGGTGAGAAGGGAAGCCAAGAGGAGAAAAAAGATAACAGCCGTTATAGCAAAGTATAAAGGGAGCAGGATTGGGGGGAAAGGGAATTCCATGCGGCCATTAGGGACTGCGTTGAAGAGGTGCTTATAAAGATAAACGGTTCCCGAGCCCTGGCCTCCTGTCTCCCGGTGCTCCAGTAGGCTCCTTCTGAGGACCTTCTCTTTGGAAGCCTTGGTATGACGGTTTTCTTGTGGAGTACAACGGGGTATGCTGTGGATATGCTCGTCTAAAAGAATAGCAGATGTAAATGGCTCCTTGCAACAGGTACATTGAAAGACATGACATCTAGCCAAGTGCTGTTCAACATCCCCTGGGCGATGCATAGTATGACCTATGCACTTTCCATTTGCAGCAGGATCATGAACGTAATGGGGACAAGCTAGCCATGTTTTGGACGATAGCGCTCGAGCAGATCCTTGATTGCAACAGGCTACTTGTATGACGTGTTAGCATATTTCCTAGACACGCCGCAGAGTTTAGGTGCGATGAAAGGAACAGAGGAGAGGCCTTCCTACAGTTGGAGCTGAGCTTCTTTTGGGCGTTCTTCATAGCTAACGAGAAGCTGGACATGAAGTCATCGTCATTGTATTCTGCAGCCATGGTCACAACTGTAACTTAGGACAGATAGTCAGAAAAGAGAGAAATTATCATGGATGGATGTATGGTTCAGGTCAAGAGTAATAGAAGACCAGATGTAGCAGGTCGATCGATTATTTATATATTCTTTTCTTGTTTCACTAGTGGTCTATTTGATAGCTGAAGAGGAGGAGCAAATCAACGCACTATGTGTATATCTTTACGAAGGATAAGAGGGAGGTAGGTTGATAAATAATCTGTAGTTCTTTCTTATTGGGCGGATGGCAATCATGCATGAAATGATAAAATGATGAAGGTTGTAATAAATTCTCCTTTATGCTTACACCACTCTCCTCCTCCCTCTTGTTGAACAAGCCTTGCTGTACGTCGTGTTACATACAAAATCCCAGTGCGAACAGCGTGTAAGATTGCCATCGTAGGGAAAGTCCTTCCGTTTTCCATTTTGCTCTAGAAGCGGCTTATGGCAGCAATGCCGGGACAACTAACTATCCCTACAATCCTCCAGCCCTCTGGCTTTAGGGGGTGAGTGCTAGAGGGAGCGCTTGCATCTAACACATGCAACCTTGAGGCTGGGCTCGCCCCCTTTTCCGCGGCACTCTCCGCCATCGCCAACACCTCAACACCGCGCATGGCAGCGGCCACCCATAAGTATCCAGACATCAAAGGATGAGCCTCGCGCCTATGGAGTATCACACAGTTTGATTTTGTTTCTTTTTTTTACGGGTCTTTTCCCGCAAATTGCACCGGAATCTGCTAGTCTGCCTTTGTAATAATATGCAACTATGATACATACACGTACACGTAGTGTACCTACATGCATCTTTCTACACTGTAGCCCTAATTCTTCCACCTGAGCACCTAAACTTAATACTTACACACCTGAAGATGGCACATGATATATGACAACTATTGATATATATGCCCGATTACTTTGCACTTACAAGGATCGACGCAAGCTTGGTCCTGTTTCATCGGTGACGAAGATGATGGTCCCATTGTAAAGAATTTATATCAGCCTCGACTAAGATCCCATCAAACCCCGGCCCAAAATAGTTTGCACTTGGCTCCTTTGCAGCTACATATATACCAAAGGTCCATACAGCTGTATCTAATGAGGGGTTTGTCATATCTCCCTGGCTGGCGTGCCTTTTTCCATTGAAGGAATTTCTCCTATGTATAAACCCACGTGAGCTCTGGCATCTTTACATCCGTATCAGCACGTATCAGTTCAGGCAGTTGGTTGACACAGATGTTATCTGTTCGTCTGGTATAACAGATAGTGTACCTGTTATATAGTGTAATCAATCATAGCCACAGTAAGGACGCGCGGACTTGTACTGCTTGTGGCTTCTATATACTTGATGGGACTTCAGCTTGCTGCTTCTCCGCGCTCTCATCTCTCATGGGCTAACCAGCCAGCCATCCTGGCGCCGTATTCTCGGCTTTTCTAGCCTCTGAGTCTTCTTAGAATCCGATCCCCGAAAACTACTCTTCCAGCCAGGTATAGGAGATTTGTGTTCTTGTATTGGGCTGGGCTCGGCACAGAAAAGTGGTGGCTCGTCTCACAGTTGTCGCCACTTGTGTAGCGAGGTCGAGCTTTTTTGTGGTGCTAAACAGCTGAATTAAGCATAATATCGGGTCATACATAGCTAGGCCTAGAAGCCAATACTTATACTAGCCCCCCAGACATTTGAGCGAAGCGAACCAAGAATTTACTATTGTTCAGTAGTTTGCAGTACAATTCCGATATTTTATTAACTCTCCTTTCCGCTAGCGAGCGGTCAGTGTTATCACGTAATATATAGTCTATGTATGTCACGTGACCCAGGGTTAGAGCATGGATGCATAGGGCCCAGGGGTCACGTGTCAATCGGCATCCTCTGCGCCAGTCATGTCCGCTGCTGCCGCCACGCGACATTTACTAAACTAAATGAAGAATAGTAGGACTGGGATCAAGCCTGAAAGAAATCTCCTCTAGCACGGCCAAGAAAGGACATGGACACGGTCCATTTCTTTTCTTGGCCGTTGAAAGCTACATTGATAACAGCTTGACGTAGCACTCCAGACACACCGGCCGTTCCTACAAACTGACATGCCCAGCGCTAATCCTATATCATGAAACCCTACAGAGCTCCACTGTAAAGGCCTAGACTACGAAACGGACGAAATTGGCAGAAACAATTATATTCTGATGAGAGGAGAAAGGAAAACTAAACTAAAACTAAACAATGGGCGGCCACTGCTAGCTTTATTATCGAAAACAGCGCCCACGAACTCTCCGATTTAGGGTTGACGAACCTCAATCGTTAGCTGTATAGTCGTAAAGTCTTCAGACTAAACTTGAGTTTTCCAAGCCCTAACATCTATTATAATGAATAGAAGGCGTAGAAGATGGACGCAAATATGGTTAAATATACTCCCACCAAGCCCAAAATTGACGCAAATAGCAAGTAGAATATCCAGATTCATCGAGGTCTATCATAAGACGGAATAATCGCAGCTATTGTCCCGGCTTTATATAGTCTCTCAAAGCCAAGGTCCAAAGCATGCCTGATAGAAGTCATGCTGAAAGAAAGGAAAGCAATCGAAGAGAATATCCATTGGAAACGGGGCGCCGGAAAACTCCAGGCCCATCATCTCAAAAGCGGCGCTTGCACAATCTTGCGATATAGCATGTGCCTGTGCGATGTCTGTGTCTGAAACAACAAAGGCGTCGGGCACGCGACAGGCCAGTTGGATTTATCACCGAAAATGGAAGGCGGTAAAGCCGGCACAAATACAGTCGACCCGACCGAGTACACATAATTTACTGGCAAACTATCACAGGCTTCTAGTTAGACTTCTTTGCTCTTCATCAATCAATAAAGATTCTTTACGTACAATAGCATTGCGCCTTAACCGTAACAAATTGATTGATCCGTCCAAATAAAAACAATTTTAATGCCGACATACTACATTTCGTCGGAAGATTGAAGTATATACGAAAGCCCGACTGATAACAACGAAGACATCCCTGTTGAAGACACGGGAAACCATGACATGACAGAGGAGAGCACCAGACCCCATAATACCCCAGCAGTCGTCCTAGGTTGCCACATACGAGAAGGACCAAATGCAGGGAGCACTCGACTACGAAGAAAACCTTGGCGACAAAAAAGAAATTACGCTTGTCCTGATGTCCCTCACCACCCAAGCCAGCGGGGGAATCAGTGCAAGACTAGCTGCTCTACGTAGAAAGAAAGGAGCGACCGAGAGCGAAACATGGCAGGTTATCGACAACCGGTTCGACAACCCAGGGCACATAGATGCGGCACGGATGAAGCTAAACGCCCTCAAGCAGAGAGGTGATGCGTACGAAGCATACGTCCAGGACTTCTCAAACTTGCTACAAAAAGCTAGAGGACAAGAATGGCCGGAGGAGATCAAAGTAGATGCCTTTCGCAAAGGCCTAGACAGAAAGGTGAATTACGTGAAAGACTGCCAACACAATGTGCAGACTTATGGGATGCCTTCGCTCACTCGGATGAAGGACTACCACCCCACCGACCTCAGCTGGATGCAAAAATAGATCTTCAAGGATAAAACGAACTCTCACAAGCTAGATGGCTCACCAAGTTGGACGTACGAGCAGCTTTCCACCGAGTGAGGATAGCAGAAGGGGATGAGTGGAAGACAGCATTTTGCACACGGTATGGATCATATGAATGGCTCGTTATGTCGTTTGGGATTGCAAATGGAACCTCCATATTCCAGCGGTTCATTAACCACGTGCTAGATGAGTTGTTGGACAATTGCGCCTCGGCCTACATTGACGATGTCATCGTATATTCCAACGGCTCCTTGTAAGACCACAGACAAAAATTCCGCAGAGTCCTACAAAAGCAAGGAGATGTCACAAGG
The DNA here is from genome assembly GCA_002018265.1 of Ceratocystis harringtonii. Classification (NCBI taxonomy): domain Eukaryota; kingdom Fungi; phylum Ascomycota; class Sordariomycetes; order Microascales; family Ceratocystidaceae; genus Ceratocystis; species Ceratocystis harringtonii. The sequence goes on along the minus strand of MKGM01000065.1, from coordinate 41,389 downwards.
TGGAGCTAGCACCACTATTTGATTGCGTAGGTTGTTCTCAGATTGGTTGTGTGATTGGTGTTGGGGCCATTGAAACTTGGCGTTCTCAAGATACCAATGCGCAGGTGATGGCTGAATTTCCAAGGAGAAAACGGGCAGTCAAGGAAGGACAGCTCAGCGATAATGGGAGAAGACGGGTGCGAAATATATGTAGGAAGTTATGTTATGACTTTGGAGGAAGTTGAGCGTTTGTTGAAATATTTGGACAAGATAATCGCTACTAGTTTTTAAGAGAATGAAGGTTATCAGATTCCAAGGTTCTGGGGTGCTTGTACAGCCGACTGCTGCTGGGGTGCTCCCTGATCCCATCTTCTAGAACAGCCCCCACCCTGAAGGATTGGAGGGAGAACTATAGGTACAGACGGAAGACTACAGCCCGTGCGTCGTTTGATCTTAGTGATCCCTTCAGTCGGATTAACCCTGGGTAAACCCGAGCATGAATACTCTAGCTTAGTTGTGCATGATAGAAGAACTTCACACTTTAGAAAAAGGAATAAAGAGACAAGCTTCACTAATTCGATCAATCTGTATACCAGCACGGTTCCACGTGCGGTTGTACAGGATCACGAGTGACTTCAAAAGTGACATAACTGAATTCAGTAGATTGTTCCGACAAAATCAAATCAAACTGCAGCCCGTGCTCTAGCTAGTATTTCGAATATACCAGAGATATACCGGATTCTAGACTTCTTGAATTAAGATGCCGCTGTGGAATTACTTGTATTGATTTTCCATTTTCCCCTTCATCGGCTCCTGGGTAGTTCGACTCTGAGAAAAGCCACGTCACCGTGTGTCCTGGCTACCTAGGACGAAATGTGAGTCAGAGAGACTTTGCGCCGGGCCCTGTAGTTACGTTAGCTGAGCGAAAGTGCGGAGCCTTTCATGTTGTTCGTTTGTCAAGGCGTTGGCGCCTTCCATTCTGCTTGTCATCTCATGAAGCTGCCCAAAGGACAGAATGGCTTCAAGACAGGAATATGTAGTGCATAGCTTGCTATATCAAGGCACCTTGATAGTCAGGTAGCTCAGAGTTGCCCTAGCAACTTCGTTATGGAATACTTGGATGCAGATATTGACTACCACGTGGGATGAAAAGTTTTTCTTTGCCGGGAAGAGTGGAGGCTTATGACTCACGTTTAAAGATGAAACAACCAAATAAGGAGATCGAAAACTTGCAACAGCCATATTGGAGTGTCACGGGGTGAGTCACAATTGGTGAATGGATGCCGATAGAACTGCCGACCCGCAGAACAGCGTCTATAAGAACCCCCACAAGCCCATTTACCAAAATTGCACAAGACTAGAGCATCCAAAACCCATCTGGTCTGTTGCCGCTCATAGCAACTTACCAGGCCCGTCTTCTTTCGTCGTCATGTCTTCGGCGATAACCTACCTGTGCTTGGGTGCTTGTTGACACAACGTGTACGTGAGTCTGTCTGCGTTTTCGATCTTGCCGTCTGCCATGCTCCAGGTCTTAAAGATTCAATTCTATCTCGCCTCCTCCATCATATCACTTGACTGCCAGCCCTAGGCCAACTGCTGACCCAAGAGTCGTTGTAACTGCTCTAGTGTTTATATCCTCAGCAGATCGAACAGCTCCCAGACTGGCAACAGCAACTGAGCTGTGCACCAGATCAAGCTTCTTCTAGAAGGGCAACAGCAAGTAATTATCAGCATCGCTATGATGGTTTCGAGTCTCCTTCACTCGGGGGCTGCTGAAACTATTATTAAACATTTCGAAGATGTCATGAAAACTGCCGTCAAGATGCGGCAGCCAGACTTGCCAAGCCTAATCGATAGCTTTTTCGGACGCGAAACGTGGCTGAGGAAGTGGAATCGAATAGCCATCGTCATGACAGCCGATTGGAATGCGATTCGTCGGCTCTCCAAAGAGGCGCTTTGCTGGAGGTTTGATGGCACTTGAAATTCTTGTAAGATGGGTGAGTCCTAAGCATTCAAAGCTTGTGTGTGAAAATGGAAAGTAATACTGACATCTTGAATTTCAGGATTCTGCAAGCTTCATTTCGTGCTTTTGGGAGGGCTGGTGTCAGCTTTCTCGACCTTGGGTTACTGTGCGACTTTGGTGGATGCATGGCTTTCCAACATCGGCGGAGGACCTCTCGTGGTTCATCTCAGGTCAAGGCGTACCACCCCCAGATCTTGCTCTACTCAGGGTCCAGTATTTAATGCAGATCATGGGGTATCTACCAGAATTTGGTAGTCCGTATGAAGGCGAGCCCGAAGAGACGGTTCGCGGTTCTCGACGTTCTATAGACAGGGTATGGAACCTTGATAATGCACGGGCATATCTTAATCCCATTTTCTATCTTAGCTGTGGCTTTGGCCAAGTAAGGGCAGGGGTACCCAACAGGATTATCACTCGTGTTGGTCACGAAGGCAAAGGAGGAAAGAGGAAGGTGTCGAAGGAAAGGCATTATGCGGTCTTTGGCTTAGGGGAAAGCCATTGTTTAAACAACGCGGGTGGTGTGCACGCTCATTTTCTGTTTTTGCTTCTCCCAATACGCACATCATGTATTCCCCATATCCAATCTCCGCCGCTTTCCCTGTATCCTCCGGACAGATGCTATCTCTGGCTACTTCAAATGAGGGACTCCGATGGGATAGTTCCCGTATTTAGTCTGGTTACTCATTGATTCAGCGCAGTGTTACGGAATTTTAAATTCTATGATCTAGTCCATGTCTCCGTATCAAGGCTTTGTCTGCATGCGGTTCATGACCGAGAATAAAATAGGGTCAGCCGGAGTAAAAACATGGCGGACACTGGCGAAATACGGCCCACCACCTCCTAGCTAGCTTCTTTTACTTCCCATCCAATACATACATAATCTATTCTTCATGCCCCACCGTATTGCACCACAGGCCGTAACCATATCTTGGGAATGTTGCTCGTGCTCCTGCTTGCTTCCTTCATTGCCAGTTGATCAATAGTCCTGCATGCAAGCATGAGTGTCTATGTTTCTTGGGCTCTGTTAGTGATTTTGCAATCTATATTGCATACCGAGCCCTGAGAATAGTAGATTATGCGATGGGGATGCTCTGATTAGACCAAGCTTGGAAACTTTGCCGGCTGTGAAACTAGAGTGAGTGAGTGAGTAAAGAGATCAGATGAAGCTGCTGTGCTATGATTCAACCTAGTAGATCATGCATTGCCGAGAAGAGCATGTTAGTCGCCGGCTAAGAAGTGACAGCGACTCTGGAGAATTTCAGTCGGTAGCGAAGGGCATACTCGGGCTCAACTTTGAAACAGGCCATGTTACTCACGGTGTCAATGTTCCATCAGGCAAAACACTGTGCAGAGGGGAGATCAACGAGGACGGAAGGCGTCAATAGACTGGCCGCACTGTCATAACGACATTACCAAAGCAAGTATCCGTACTGGTAGCGATAGCCTTTAGTATTCATTTACGTGACAGCATATCGATTGAGAAAATTCTCTGACTCAAAAATGGCAACAGAAGTGGAAATAAGAAATCCACGAAAAATGCCTGCACGACTTGTCACTCCGTGGCTTTGGAAGCTCCGTTGGAGAGGACGAATGCCTGGGATGCTCGGCAAGTTTGGTCATGCTGCAGAAGCCTGTCAAGTAGCTTCTGGAACGTGCACGGAGAGTAGGAGGCCATGCCATTAACAGTGGACGAGACCTTAGACGAGATTAAGCAAGGGCCACTTCCTGCAAAAGCCTGATGGGCACGGGGCGATTTACGTAGTTTGGTGATATAAAATTGCTAAGGGGCTACGTTGGTTAATAAGGCAAAGACTTAGCCTTCATCACACCCAGAAGGTCAAGGGGTGTAGGGCAATCCCATGACTCGTGATTTCACAGTGGCTTACTTGGTTTGATAGCTTCGAGCCACAATGTTGAGGCCTTTTGCTCAAGGGACTTGCATCGGGACATTGCATGGTCTCGTAGTTACGGGGGCATAAGTCTATGTTGCACACGGGGCTAGTAACACACGCTTTGGAAGTGTCGTTAGAAGCTACCACTGCATGCGTTACGGTCCATGTAGAGACTGGAAAAGACCTCTAGGAACATGGCTGACTGGCACACAGTTGCAGCATTCGAAGATCAGTGAGAACTAGCAAAATATGCATACATTATAGAAGTGTACAGTCTGATGTGCCCTGCAGTACAGGATGAAGGTGAGGAAGTTCCTCTAATGCCTTCCCAACAATCGTTTCTGGCCAAGAACCCGCCATTAACGCCTTGAAGACCAATAGATCAGGGAAGCCAGTCTTCTTTCCAGCCGGTGTTAGAGTGGGCAGCTGCACATGAAGCTTTGCTATGATACTTTTTAGGCTCAACGTCGCAAGCACAACTTCTTCAAATCCACTCCCGCCCCGCTCAGTATTTCCCTTGGCACAGTGGCTCTGCGGTCATCATGTAAAGGCTGGGAAAAGCTCAACCGTTGGTAGAGGATGTATTACGTACTTGATAAGGTCCTCAATACCTCAACCATATGTTGGCTTGCCCGCCACAACAAATTTGAAAGTAGGAGGCCAAAGTAAGATGAAGCAGGGCAGCATATACAGTACTCTGATACAAGCCTATCTGCAGCATTTCCCCAGATTTACTGAATATTAGTTGGTCACCACAATGAGTAACGTAGCCGCCCCAGCCTTGTGAAATGTCTGCAACTCACTCCTGACTTCCAGGCTGCATTTATTTTCGCCCTGCCTCATGCTCATTCCTACACCCTGATAAACTTGAAGATAACAGCTGGATCGTCAATACCGTATTTCGTAATAATATCATCCGCAAGCTCAAGTCACCCGTGAATGGTGGATGGACATTCGCATTCAGCCCTGCATTAGTCATAGTTGCGGAAACAAGGCGCGTATGTATGGATGTCTAGGAAAGCATGGCTCGGATATCGGGCACTAATAAGTCTGGCCCATGATTGACAACTTACTGATGGCGAGTTCAGTTCGGAGTACCGGGCTATGGTGGCAGAGCAAATCCCCATGGCTTTATACTTGACTAGGGATGCAGCTTGGCAAACCTTGGTCAACTAAGCCACTGTTTTTAATCCTTCTCAAGCCCAAATCCTGCAGTGATTTCCTAAAACAGCCCCATATGTCTTGAGCACCCCATGGAAGCCACTCTAGCATCAGGAGTACATTGATCAGCACCTCGTCAGAGATGAAGTGCTTTAGCGAACAGGGCATCCTGACGCCCATATATGAGCTCTGGTACGTCGCATGCCGAGTCTGGAGATTGGCCTCGATCAGACTCATGGGTTCTTGGCCGACGATAAAATTTGGCCGTTTTTTTCTTTAGGGCTTACTACCAGCTACCAGATTTACCCTTTGTGCAATATGAAGCATCACATGAACAATGTAATGTTTCTTGATGCCATGGTTGGCAGGGCCTTGTCTTGGAGATATTTGGGAGGCATAAGTAAGGTATCGAACATGGCCGAAAGGTAAGTCTGACCGATGCTGCGTGCTAGCAGCGCTACACGTAGTAGATGACATGACATTCACCGCTTAGCCCTGTTTTTATTGCTTACAATAGTTTTGGTTCTTATAGAAGCACTGCTTCGGCATGCTGAGACAAGCCTTGTCCTTTTTCTCGTTGGAATGGCACCACTGATAGGGAACCTGACGTAATAGAGAAGCCTACGAAGAAAAAAAGGCGCATTGCGATCAACTCCTACACCAACACTTTGAATATCGCGGGTCACAAATAACTAACACATGTTCCGTACGAATTATCGAGCCCACTAATTTCCAAATCGTGAAGCACCAAAGGAGCCGAGTGCTTAGGGGTGTAGCTCCGGTCTTCCAATATAGGGCTTCAAAGTCAAGGGTGCCTATCTAGCTACGCCTGTAAAAGTCAGACCGATGCAGGAGATCTCAGCGGGGCTGTCTTCTGGCTGCCCTGCCCTAGTCTTATCTGTGCCGTGATAGGCGGTTTGCTTCCTCCAGATCCCAGCGACTTTCTCAGCCACCAACCACCCAAATTTCTATGCATCTGGCATATAGCTTCGGCTGGTCCTGGTAATGGCTCAGCTTCTGCCTAGTAAAGCCGGCTGGCTCCAGTCCTGAACCCCATTACAATGTTGGTTTGGAGCTTTCGTCTACACCCAAGCTAAGCACTACTGACGTCATGGGCTGTAAACCAGCAGCCTGCACGCATCTGCACCTGGGCGGAGTTTGTGGGCTTGTGACTGCTTCAGCAACTCAAATACACTCGACTCATGCCGAGTGGCTGGCTGCAGTCTAGTTGAATCATGGAGTACGCCGTCGGCGCGCCGTCGGAATGGCCCGGGCGACATATAGGGTTTTGTGATGACGATGGCTCTGTATTTCCTGCTCAAGGGGGGCTGATTTTTTGCGAGCCCAGCACCTCTATCACATACGCATGTGGAATGCAATAGGATGGAGAAAATGGGCTAGGTGCTCAAGCTGCGTCTTTTAGGAGGGGCAAGTCCATCCAAGGCCTGATAGCCGTGGACATCACATCTCCGCTCTCATAGTTCTGGATAGCTTTCTCTTTAATTTCCCGCAAGATGCTGGGCTTCTCTAAACGTGCCCATATGGCGCACGTACAGTCAGTCACTCCATGACACGGGAGACTAACCTCGCATTTCCACTTACCACACAGTTAGACATGGCGGCTTGCACAGTTTAAAAGCAACAGCAGTCGTATTTGAGTTGCTAAACCTAATTGCTTTTACCACTGTTAACGCATGAGACTTTATCTTTCCCGTGTCTCATGCATTTTCCATGTCGGCCTTTTCCGCTTTAGGTACAAACCCTTTCGGATATCTCCCATTTGGTGGCATTTCGGCCACGACATGGCTAAGCTGACACACATGAATGATTACATGACTATTAGGCCATGCAACCCCAGATGAAAAGTCTGCTCGGTCTAGGTCCTCGAAGCGACAGAAGGTAGGAGAATGAGGACATGCGACGTTCCCAAGTTAACCTACTTTTTGATACTACGAGTGCCTGTCTATCCCGCGCGCCACGCAACAGCAAGCTACCAACACAGCTACAGTGTGTGCTGGAAGGCCATATACATAGAAATCAGCAACTATACGACAATTAGAACTAATCAAAGCCTATCCAGCACTGAGACACCCAGCCTGTTCTAGAGATGCTGTGCTTCTCGCGTCTAATCTAGTATCCGTTAGTCATCACCGAGCCTGGACTATGACATCGCCGTACTATTGGCCTATAAATGCCAGCGGACTGGGAACTTCCTGACTGGCACGGACTGTTTTAAGTTGCCTGCTCTATTTCCTTCGATTCCGCGAACTTTGCTTTTTTCCTTTATTTGAATCGGTTAAATATCTGCAGTTTTTGCTTGCTCTTTCAGCCCACACGGATATTTATCCCCGTTCATGGTGGTCGTATGCGGCCACCCTCCTTGAGGGCCATGGTGGTATCAAGACCAACAAAAGCTACAAGAACAGTTAATGTCTTTGATTCCATAGTGCGGCAGCTTAGCTGCAGAGGAAACGGAAAGACAGAACTAAAGGCGCCCCAATTGGTGCACTGTCATCATCCCTCGCAGCATTCAAGGCACCGAATGGGACTCTCCAGGTCAATTTTATCTCAGGCACACCGATTTCTTATGCCTTTCTTTTCCATATGTGTATTTTGCGGATGTTTGCTCACTATCTCAGTCATCAACAGTCACACTACTTTGCTTCTTTTAGGTGCAGCCAGTCACTGGGCAAAGGCCATTCATTGTACGAATGTGTACGACGACGAAACAGGGGACACCCTGTCGGAAACAATACAAGTGAGTCAGTGCTGCTGCCGTACTCAAAGTGGCGCGGCATGGCAGCGCGGAATTTTATGGTTGTACATCAGCCCTGTAGGCTTGAACACATCCAGCGACACAACGATGCGGCTGATTACCTTGGCGATGATGTGTCTGCGGGCTTGTGGTGATGGAACCATGCTGCTTTCAGATTTTTTGACGTCTAGTAAAGAGCAAGTGCCATGTGCCTGGCTGGCTGGCCCATGCATGCCTGTCAAGCTTCCACGCCAAAGTACACCGATCGAATGCTTTGGGTTCTGGCCAAATGACCTTGGTCGAGGTCCAGTCAAGTTTCCAGCCAAACTCGCATAGGGCAGCAACACAAAAGCCATTTGTGGTGGGTGCATGTGCATCTACCAAAGAGGCTAAGATAGCCAGCGAAACTACAGCTGCATCGCATGCCAGACAGGCGGTATATGGGCAACAAGAACAAGACCCCTTGAATGATTTTCTTTTGCAGTGTTAAAAGAGAAAAGTCGACCTGCATCTGCGCTGCGCGTCTGGTATGGCGTTCTTCATGGTCTTATGACAACGGGACACCTATAAATGATTCAACAACGGCGGAGCACTGTGGATGGCTTTAGATTGCAGTTCGGCTCATATGCTTCGTAGTGATCCCAACACACGCCTCATATCTTTAGGGCAAATATCAATATTCTCTATGGCTGAAGACCCCATGAAAGGTTCGGCACCTTAAAGGGTTGAAAGGGTTTGTACCATGAGAGCACGAGGCATGGGATGGGGTACGAGAAAGGAAAACTGAGAATGAACGAGGAATTAGCAATGTTAGTCTAGCGATAAAACATCCATCTACACTGTATACGTTTCACAGCACCGTTATAGGATTCGGTCCAGCAAGGGGAAACCTCATCCTACAGCCAGTCGAGCGAGATCGCGGACTACCCACCAACGTTGGGCCTTACCGATTTTTGAGCCAAGGCGGAATGATGGGGAGATATACAATAGATGCATGTTAGATTTTGGTCAAAAGTGCGTTGACCAATGGACAGGGTTGGAGAGAAAGAGAACGCCTAACGAAAAAGAAAGGAAAATCGACAAAGACGTCATCAGACATCAAGCCCCATTACTGTTTATAGACCAGCTTCCTTATACACATAGTTCAGCTTGGGGAAGAGACATCACTGCAGTACATAGCACTGCAAAGATAGCATTGGACGTGAGGGCACGTACTGCACAGTTGGGCCCAGGGAAGCAAGCCTCATTTGCACACTGTTCTTCGACGATACTCCCCCTTGCACGGCTATGCCCCTAGTACCCCAAGGCCGTTCTTCACCAGCTGCTTTCAAGTCAAGAAACGCTGTGCAGGGTAACTCAGCTCATAGTATAGTATTAGTACTGCACTTCTCAGCGCCCACCGCGCGTCCATGTCTAATTCCGCAGCCAGGGACAGGAAAAAGGCCAACAAGCATGGTCAGGCTTCCACCTGTTTCGCGACTGGAGATTTTAAAAACCAAGGTCGTCGTTCCGAGGATAGACGTTGACCAGAGCCAAGGGCCACACGATCTCAAGCGACGGCATCTACTAGCGAGCTTCGAAACACGCCATGCTAGATTGTTATACAAAAGCAAGCATCGCATTAAATAGCTATCTAGATACCCACCTACACGCGATAAATACCCTTGTTGCCGTCGTATTACTGCGAAATAACAGCAGGTAGATGTTAATAAATAAAACAATAAATACCCTTGCACTGCCAAAAAAACAAAGGAACGGAACTAGCACATGGGGCTTTGGGTCTGTAAAACGCCCCAGTACCCCCAGAACTGCCTGCATTTACTCAAATACGGGCCAAGGCTAAATTTGACCCAAGCCAGCCATAGACATGTCTAGAGCGCCATTGTTAGGGGCCGAGCCCTGGACGAAAATATCAGTAAGAGGATAGGTAAAAAGACTTGATAGCAACTGGGGATTGCAGATATCAGAAGGCCCTGGCAATGTATACCCGTATGCAGCTATCCCTGGCTTGGGTTGCAGCTGAGAGTTTATATCGATTTCGCTCTCAAAAGCAAGGTAGTGGTCAAGCACGAACTGGGTTTTCTCAATATCCTCAGACGAGGGCCATAGAACACACGGCAATGGAGCACACGATGGAGGGAGTGGTCTCAGGCCCCCTCTAGCCTTTTCACTCGCTAATCGAGCAATCTCGCGGCGCTGATCGTCGCTGGGACTTCTCGGGCCCTCCGATGTGATTTTAAGAAGATTCTCGAACAGGCCCATGATCGATTGGTACTGAGGATTCCGGTTCCCAATTTCTCTAATCACCATATTGATGTGCTCAAGTGTGGCCTCTAACTTTGCCTGCCCATAAGCTTCGCTATAGGGGGGGCAATAAAACTTGGGGTAGTTACCAGTAGGCGGCTCGCGTTTAAAGAGAGTCACGAAGATGTTGCGGAGCTTCTGCTCGTAGGTCATGCCTGCCATAGCTGCTCCACTTAGACTCTCCTCCTTGATGGCCTTGTTTAAATAGCCCAAGGGATACTCCTCCCTTGGCAAGCAACCACTAGTTCTTTTGTGCACGTCGAGACTTTTCCCGGTGTGAAATGGCTGTTTACAGCAGCAACACCAGTTCATGTGAGTTCTGGTCAAATGTTGGTTTAGACGGGAAATGTCCTCGATTTCGTGGAACAGGCATTTCTCGTATGTGATGGAGTCATAAACGTAGTATGGGCAGAGATAGCGAGTGCTGTTAGATATATCGCAGGCATTTGCGCCGCTAGACTCTGGTTGTCGACGTTAGTATATGTCTGTCTGTATCCTAGAGAAGGGATTAACTGGCCGATGCTCACCGCTAGGGGACAGGGTCGACATGATTCTCACAAAGCTCTCAGGGGGGGGGGGCCTGTTTAGTCGTTGGTAGGAAACTACAGCAGATCGGTAAAGCTGAGTATGGTGGAAGACGGGGGTAGCAGAGAGAGGGGAAAAAAGAGAAAATAAGAAAATAAGAAGAAGATAGGAAGAAAATATAAAAAAGTGAGAAGGAAAAGAGAAGACGACCTCTTGATCACAGACTGGATTGATGAATATATTTGAGTGTGGTTTTTGTTTCCTAATATGGATATGCAGGTTGATGCACGAATAACACAGAAAAGATAAAAATGAAAACCAAAAGCCCAAGGCGGTCATGCTGGCTTATAAGAGAGCGATGAAACTAAGGTTTCCATCAAGACAGGGCTAGTATCATCTTTCTGTCCTGCTTCAGCTAGAAGCCTTTGTCACAGTATAATCGAGGTCAAGCTGCCTGCTCTCGACGCTAGTTATGAGCTCAGCACGCCGTGTCCAGTGAGACGTGGCAGTCTTCAACGGCAGCTCCTTGGGCTTTGGCCTACCTCCTCAGGCCATACTTTGTGCAAAAAGGCTGGATAGCAGCGCTTTTCTGGAGGATTCCACGGGGCTAACAATATCATGCAGCACTTGGTGTAGTGAGGGCCGCTTCGTGGTGAGTATCTCAGCAAGAGAAGCTGGACCTGAGCAAGTCTTGCGGGAAAGACGGCAGCGCTTTTTCGAATAGTTGGCAGCCAATACGAAGAGGTACTTCACCTAGAGATTCCCACCACGCATTTTGTCAAAATGCTTGCCTTGCCAAGACGCACAGTTTAGGCCCCAGCTAAATCCAGCTAAATCCAACTAGATGGCTTCTTTCAAATCCTCGGCCTTCTAGAAAAAGAAATTACAAATTGTGCGGAGTAGAAGTTAGATGTATTCAAGTCAAATCACTGCAATTTGTGCATAGCCATTGGCGCACTTGGTCGCCAAAGTAGTGACATTCCCCACGTAGGCAAATGTCATATTCTTATAGGCCATGGCTATTGTGCAGTCACCTTGTGGCATACAAGATCATGTCAAGACACCCCTAGGGTAATCATCCAGGGGCCTGTCTTGTATACCCCCCCCCTCCTGGATCTAGGAACTCGTCCCGCCCTGTTCAGGTCAAAAATATCCGTTGCGCCGACTTACACAATGCACTCTACCATCCTCACGTGCGTTTGTTTCAATACAGAAGATAAGAGTGGCGGTATCTTCTCAGAAGATAAGAGAGCCTTTCCTTGATACACACGGTGTCTTATCAGAGACCTTCGATTCTTGTCGTCTTGCCGACGATAACCACGCTTCAACTTGGTGGTTGGCTCTCAGCTACTCCAAAATATTTGGGGTTAAGACACACAAGCGCTGCAGTTATCAATTTAGCATAGAAAACAGCGTCGAGCAGTTATTTGTCAGGCCATTAAGAGCCCTCGCCAACGGCAGGCTGTATCTAGGACCGCAATTCATATTCTAGAGCCGCCTGCGCAGCCTGGAAAGTCGTCAACATAGGTGCAGCACTTGCTGCTATTTGGTCGCCTCCAGAAATAAATATTTTGGGGCACAGAAATAGTACCGGTGAGTACGTTCAAACTGAATCTGGATCAGATTTACGGCGACTAAGCTGAGATGGGATGGGATGGGCTGCCTACCTAACTTTGGATACGGCATCCTGTCGGTTAAGATACGCAAGGAACTCTTGACAGGCCTGATGAAAGATACGGTCGAACAAAGGAAAACAAAAAAAGAAAAAAAACTTGGCTGCGTACGTACTCCCTCCACTGGCAACAAATGAAGTTGAAATAGAAATACCTTAACCCAAACTAAATCAAGCGTCGTTCGATCTTCGTCATTCCAGTAGACAATCAATGTAATGTATTCAATTTAAATTCATGCTAAATCAAAAACCACTCTCCTAGCTCTGCCGTACAAACCACACGGTTAGGGCTCAAAACCCTTAGCATCGCAAAGGGCTCACAGCAGACGCAGGCAGATGGTGCGCAGATAACGCAGAGGCGCTGCAAATCGGTCGATTTCCTGGCGATATGCTTCCACCTGGATGGATGCGCTTACAAGCCTCACAAATCTCTCTTTGCCGTTGCCAACGACGGGGCAGAGAGGGAGGAGGAGCGGCCCACGTAGTTGATGTAGTTGTCGTCTCAGGCGACTACCGGCTTAGTCAGCAATGTACATTGTTGATTGCCATCTCTAACCTCTACTAGAAACACGGGCGTGTACACACCACACCCCGTTTAGCATCACGGTCTTCGCTCTGCGACGGACTTGATCCAATTGGCAGACGGAAACTCTGTGTTCTCCGCAAAAAAGCATTTTAATAACCCCATGCCTGTTGCTGTATGGCGTGGTATTTACTGTATATTCGTGTTATATACCTACGTTATGCTGCTAAGGATGTGTGTGTACAAGCACACCCTTCTACACCTCTAATCCCACTCCTCCCTCCCTTGCCCCCAAACAACTATTCTCAACCCCCTGGTGTTACCAGCTCAAGTTCCACTCCTGGAACTCAGCATCGTTGTCCCCTTGGCTCACTGACGAGTAAGGATAGCTTGAATCAATGTCCTCTGGCATGCTTCGTTCCACCACATCGAAGATATACGATTGCTCAACGCCGTTGATAATCTGCTCAGCTATCAGGGCTTGGTATGCATTTTCCGTGGCATTGCCAGGTTGGCAGCGTGTCTCCATAGCCCCATCATCAACCGGGCCACTGATTTCCGGAGTCCAATGCGCTGTTGCTGCTAGCGGCATAATTCCGTGCGTAAGCCCAGCAGAGCCAGGCAAATCGCGGCTAGGTGCTGCTCCAAGCATACGCCTACAATCGGCATTATGCCCTGCAGGGCCAGCCCTGGATTCTAGAATGCCAGAGTGCACTTCTGGCAAGAGACCGGGTGCCATCTGTGCTGGAAAGGCAAGCATCTGCTGGGTACAGCCGCACGATTTACTGCTATCTCTACCTGTTGTCTCCAAAGCCTCTAGAATCCGTAGGAAAAGAGTCCGGGCATGCGCACTCTCCCGCAGTTTTTCTGGTTTCAGCAGGCTGTTAGGATGTTGGCAGTCTTGTATCAGATGATACTGTAGAAAAGCCTCGATCAACGGCGGGTGGGGGAAGAAATAGGGGATCTTATTGTCCAGGTGCTCAAGTCCGAAAATTAAGCTGTACAATTCACTGTACTGGTTGGCAGCGCTTTGGCCTCGGCGTGGTGCACGGATCTGGGCCGCCAGCTCGCTGTCGGGGCCTTCTATATAGCCTGGCCATTCGGATCTAGGCTTGCAACGGTCGGAAGAGGGTTTCTCGCTCTGCATCCTGTGTTTCATGAGCTTTTTTTTAGACCTGAAGCACTTTTTGCACACTTCACAGCAGTGCGCATGGTAGCGGGTTATATGCTGCCGGACTCGGTTCATATTGCGCAAGGTCTTGGTCCAACAGCTCGCGTATTTCTTGGGATAGCGTCTAGCGTATGGGCAGAGAAAAAAATGCAAGTCATGGCTGTCCGCTTTGTGCACGTCAGGGTCGATACCGTCGTCGTCGCTGCCGTCGCTGCCGTCGCTGTCGTCATCGTTGTTCGTGGCTCGCTTGCTAGGCTTTTGTCGATTGGGCTGCCGCTTTCTGCGTTTGCTGTTGGCAGTTTCCCGGCACGGGGCACTCGGATCGATACATAGCGATCGTTTCTTAGGGCCACTGCCGCTAGAAGAATTGTCGTGGTGGCCCTCGTTAGAGCCATTAACCCCCACGATGTCCGACGTAGCGTTCGGGATGCCAAACTTTATGTTTCCAAAAGCGCTTTCTGGTGCCATGCAAGCCGGAAAATTACCCAGTTCGATGCGGGAAAAGACATGGTCTCCCCTGCCTGCAGCCACAAAAGAACTCAGCGGTGCACTTTGTGTCATTTGAGGCTTGTGGTTTGGTTGGACATCAGATGGAGCCGCCTTAGGAGAAACGACAGAACCCCATGGCCGCTGAAGCTCATGGACTATATTTCTACTGGTAAAGTTCAAAGAAAGACAGAGGCTTGCCATATTCGGCACGGAAACGTGAGAAAGAACATCCACAGCGGCGGGATTGGGGATGCTCATATTTTCTCAGAAGCGAAAGCGCTAGGGGGGTTGGTTTGTTGGTACAAAAAGACATGCAACTGGCGTGCCAGACCGTACGCCCCTGTCTGCTTCGAGAAGCCTAGAGTAGAGCGATAGGCGCGAATGGCAAGCGCAAAGCGAATCGTACAGGGAGGATGGGAAGCTCGCTTGAACGAGAATGCTGACACGACAGGGAAGTAATGATGTGCGGACAAAGACAAAGATGAAGCAATATCAGCAAAAGAAGTGTACAAGAGACGTGAAACTGCAGAACAAGATAAGGGAGAACGATGCGGGCAATAAATAGATAAATAGAGAAGAAGAGAGGAGTGTAGCGGTCAAGAATGATAAAAGAAGGCATGGAGCATACCTAGATGACACACCCAGTTATGTTCTTATCTAATACCCGAATGACTTTAAACTATTCATCAAAAAGGAACAATAAAGCTATTCATCAAAAACAATACCGACTGGGCGTAGGGGTAACCCCACGGCGGGCGTTTTGGGGGTGATGAAGGAACTGGAGGTGAGAAAAGGGAAAAGGAAAAGAAGTAGGCCACTGTGACTGCAAGGCTTCACACAGGCACACAATCATAGAGTGCTGTCTGCAAGTAAGTCGTGAGTGACGTAATAAGATCCATCGGCTGCCATTTCATCATAAGCCAGTTTCTATCGACGTCTTGCCCAAAGGTAATGAAACAAACAAGGAAAGAAAAAATACTTTCGTTAGAACTAGCTATTGACCGTACGTTTAATTATCTTCATAGCCGTCTCTTCTACTTCATGCCCGTCCCTCCATGTGTAAAGCGGAATTCTTATCCCATCCAACTTCCACCGTGCGTCCTTCAATCGAGCCTGCCACACTTCGATTTTACGCTGCACCGCTGCTGGAGTCTGCGCTTCGGGAGACGCAGCAGCAGCAGCACTGCTCATGGCCGCTACAGGGGCCAGCGCAGGAGTTAGGTGGGGATGATGGTGATGGTGGCTCATGGGCTTTTCATGTGTGGCACTACTGCTTTTGGTGGCTGTGTTGGCTGCGCTAGCCGTGCTGGCTGCAATGCTGCTGCTTTGGATTTTGTTTTCTGTAACCGTAGCCACAGAAACGGGGGCTGGGGGAGGAAGGATACTCTGCGCAGTTCGTCGACGTGGTGGTGGTGGTGGTGGTGGTGGAGGAGGAGGAGGAAGAAGTTGTGCCAAGTCACCCGGCAGACTACTTTTCTTTTGTTCGTTAGACACACGTGGGTGTAAGTCGATCTCAGAGTTGGATCTATAGGGCGCATGGAAGGTGGCGCGAAGACCGACAGAGGAGCTTTTATCCCGAAGGAGCATGGTTGGCGCAGATCCTGATAGGCTAGCGGAATCAGAGGAACCGGTGAGGGTATCGGTTACTTTGGCTTGGAGATTAACTGGCTTAATAGGCCTGGGGGGCTTGGGTTTAATTTTGGGCTGCTTAGTTAAGCCTGCATGGGGCGAATCAAGGGTCTGCTGAGCGTTTAAGCTAGCCTGAGAGCTATGCTTTTTTAGGGCAAGGTTAAATTCCGGTTGGTCGCAGTTTGGGCGTATTGGGAGTTGAGGAGGTGGACGGGACGAAACTTGTGAGGCTGTTGATTTCACAGATGCGGTTGGAGGTGGCAAAATTTCCTTTTTGAAGGTGGTATCAGATGTAGTTCCGAGGCGAGGGGGAGGTGATGCTCGTTTTGGTTGTTCTTTAGGCCCATTTGTAGACTGAGAAACACGAGACACGGGAGCTTTCTGAGTCTCCGGTGTAGTTATGTCTCGGATAAATATCCCAATAATGTTCTCTGGGTACAGCAAAGCCAGGTCTGTGTATAGCTCTAGATCGGCCTCTCCACTATCGCCTATAAGCAAAAACCGGCGTTGTGGGAAGTCCAGCAGCAGTCGCTCAAGAGACGGTCGCTTGCGGTCAGCCGCCGATTCCCACATGCCCTGCAGCATCCCGTTGTACTGCTTAAGATGCATTGAGCCGTGTGGAAGATTTGAAATGTGAAAAAATGTAGCAAGTAAAGGCCATACCTGCCACGGGCTGTTGGAGCAGTAGTGGAAGCTCACGCCCATGGCCGCCATGGCATTATACCACTGCGACACACCATCAATAGACAGCGTATCAAGATCCCGCACAAATGTATTGCGTAGTATTTCTCGCGGGCCACCGGTCACATTAGAGTATTTGATTGTATCGTCGACGTCGCTAATAACACTAATTCCGCGTGCCTGGGTCATTTTGATCTGGATGGTTTTGCTGAGACCGCTACTGTTCATGGCGACGTTTGCCAGTATTCGCATGTTAGTTGGAACAAATGCAAGAGCAACGCGACCGCGAAAATGCCCCGAATCATCGGTGTAGAAGGTTTGGGACTGGGAGTTGTTGTTGTCATAGAAAAAGACAGACACAGGCGTCTGATATATTGGGGACGTGAGGAAAGGAGATATTCGTTTCATGAGAACATCGTTTGCTATTTCAATCTCCTCAGTCGTCATTTCCGTGGAACTCGACCCTGTTGTACTCGTTGTCGTGCGACGTGCAAGGGACGTCCCGAGGCTGGTGGTGCTGGAAGACTTGGATGCCACGGATGCAGCTTTAAATCGATCTATCTCTGCCATTGCTTCGGCTTCCATGGCTGCTTCGTCTGGTGTCAGAGATTGGTCCTGCCGCGCCACTGGAATACCAGACATAGACCTTGCCAACGCCACCATGAGCCGCATGCGCTTTGTGAGGGGAGGTCGCTGGGGTGAATACAGCCAGCCACGGACGTCAACATCGCATATCGCGTGCTTGTCAGCTGTCCTTTCCCATTCGGCGATCCAGGCCTCGTCATCGCGGACGCCACTATCGCCGAGCTCATCACCTTGACCAGTATATCGTCTAGGGACTTTCGGCGGCGAGTGAGGTTTGGCATAGGTTGGGAAAATAAGTAAGCTGTCGTCGCCTTGCGATACGATACCACACTCTGGAAAGACCGTAGACATGGGCTCCATGTTGGTGACGTCGTATGCCCACGCACCCCGCGATTGCGCATACGTTTCGCGAATTCCATCGACAGCAGTAGCGCCGGCACGATACACGTTTCCAGCCATGGCAGCCAGCTTCTGGCGCCGAGAGCTCCGCTGGGTAGAGCCATTCAGGTCTGGGCTGGTGCCAGTCGCAAAGGACGTCCAGGACATTATAGGCAGTGGGATTTAGAGAGCGATTGGCGGCAGCGGTATGAGCACGAGAGCACAGGACAGACAGGGCGGAAAACGCGGTCGAGAGATCGTGAAATAAGGGCTCGGCTCAATCGGGGGAGGACAAACAGGGGCAAGTAACAACAAGGTTTAGGGTGCCAGCCTCGATGGCTTGAAGAACAAACAGCATATACGGTTCGGCTCGGTTCGGCTCAAGCCAGTTGTCAGGATCACCAACGTATTTGCAGTTCAGCCCATTCAGGCGCATCAACACCAGCAGCAGTAAAAAAATAGTGAAAAATGAGTGGCAGCAGCGATGATGACGAAATGTAGCGGTTGAATACGACAAATAATCTTGGTTTCAATTAACAACAGCTAGGAAAATGTAACGTCAGCAAGGCTGAGGAAAAGCGATAGACAGAAAAATAAAACATAAAACATAAAAAGACGCAAAGGGAAAGGAAAGGAGAGAAGAGAAAGAAAAAAACGAAAAAAGAAAAGAAAAAAAAAAAAGAAAAAAAAGACGAAAGGTGGTGTCTAAGGAATGCCTCCAGAAACCAGCAAGGAGTAGAGCGAACCGGGATCCAAACTTAGCTTTCCAAGTAGGAACGGAAGTTCAAGGAAGGGATCCACTCCGGAGTCCAGGCCGGCCAAGAACTGGTAGGCAGTTGTCCATTATGTCCGTTTCTTCACAGCGCTACTTCAGTAATAGATGCTACAGACTGGAAAACACCAGTGTCCCCTTGTAAATCGTAAGCTAGCTTGATATATTGTGCATCAAGTTTTCGTTATTAGTAAGTCATGCATGTACTACGCTTACAGACAGTGTCTAACCCTAGACTTTTACCCGCCGTCACCCTCCAAGACGCACCGCTCTATCTACGTCCACCTTTCCCCTTCGGCTTCGGCTTCGGCTTCCCGCCGCTGAGCTTTCCCCCTGTTCTGCCTGCTGGTTTTCTGCCCTCTTTCGTCTTCATCGCCGGCTTCTTGACCTTCTTCAGATTCAACACGGCTCCTTTTCCGTCACGCTCTGCCTTGCCCTTCTTCCAAGACCGGCCCTCGGTTCGGTCTGCTTTCGAGTCTAGCTTCTTCTTGTCCTTGTTACTCAGTCGGTTAGCGCCATGCTTCTTTTTGAGTGCCTCGCGGACGCCGTTGAGCTCCAGCCGGCTAGCTTCCTTCGCATTCTTCTTGTCGCGCTCCGACTCAAACCATGTACGCTTGGGGCGCGCCTTGATCTCGTCCTCGTGCTTGAGAATGTTTTCGCCCTTTCTCACTTGCATCTCGACATTGGCAATCTCCTTCTCCATTTGCTCCTCTTTCATTATGTCCTCAATCTCGCCGGCCCACTCGTCCACCTTGGCCTGCCACTTGTCCGCCTCGGCTGCGTCAATCACACGACTGACAATCTTGGCGCCCTGCGTCTTGGCCGTTTTAACAGCCGCCTTGACGACCTTGCGGTCAGGCTCGGCAGCAAGCGTGCAAGCAATACCGCGACGGCCAGCACGGGCAGTACGGCCGACTCTGTGCACGTAGATCTCGGGCTTCTGGGGAGCTTCGTAGTTGATGACAATGTCCACACCCTTGATATCCAAGCCACGAGAGGCCAGATCGGTAGCGAGTAGGTAGGAAACCTTGCCATCTCTGAAATTTTCAACGCTAGCAATGCGCTGTGTATTACTAGTTAGCGTCTGTTTCATCAAGGACTGTATCTTGGTGATGTTTGCATACCTGTGTTTGATTCATAGAACCATGCAGCTCAGCACACGACAGACCCAAAAGCCCAAAGATAATGCGTGCAATGTGGGTGTCTTTCTTTTGGCGGAAAAACACAATGACCCGCTCGTGGAAAACATTCTTGCAGAGCCATACAAGGTAGCCCATACGCTTTTCCTCGCGGCCTGGTCTCAATCTCACAAATTCTTGTACCAGACCAGTGGCCGTCTTGTTCTGGGCGTCAACTTGCAGACGCACGGGCTTGCTCATACCAATGCTGACCAGCTTGTCAACCGATGCAGTCATGGTAGCAGAGAACAGCATGGTCTGGCGGTTCTTGGGCAGCGTAGTGAGAATCTCGTTCAGCTCGTCGGCAAACCCATCCTCCAACATGCGGTCAGCCTCATCTAAAACCAAAATTTCGACTGTGTCAACGGCAAAGCTGGCAGAGTTGCGCATGTGGTCAATGAAACGGCCCGGGGTGGCGATGATTACGTCGGGGCGCAAACGCAGCTCGGCTTCTTGTGCCTTCAGACTCAAACCACCAACAGCCAGGGTAAACTTGATGTCAGTGTATGCCGCCAGCTTGGTAGCGACAGCGTGGCATTGGATCGCCAGCTCACGGGTGGGGGTCAGGACTACAACACGGCTTGTAGGCAACTTCTTCGGTCTGTATAGCAAACGCTCAAGAATAGGAACAATAAAGGCACCAGTCTTTCCAGAGCCGGTCACAGCGCCACCAACAACATCTTTACCTAGCAAAGCAACAGGAATAGTCTTGCCCTGAATGGGCGTAGGCTTGGTAAAGCCTACAGCTGCCAGACCACGCATGATAGGGCGCGACAGAGACATAGCCTGGAAGGAGCGGCTGGTGTCTTTTTGGCCAGGCGCAGCGGGGACTTCCTGTTCGTAGAAAGCGAGGGCCTTGGCAGCCTCCTCGGCATCCTCCTCCTCTTCCACTTCTGAGTCAGAAGCGTCGCGGTCATCGGGGTGTTCAATTGGTGTAGCGACCGAGTCATTGTCTGAAGCTGCCGCATCGTCATCCTCCTCATCCGCCGGCTCCTCGTTTTCGCTATCCTCCTTGTCGTCGTCGTTGTCGTCGTCTTCGCCCGCACCATCCTGTTGGACACCCATGCCAAACGCATCGTCAGCTAGAACTTCGTCTTCATCGTCGTCGAGGTCGAGGTCAAGGTCCAGTTCGTTGTCAGCTTCATCGTCGCTATTAGTCTCAGAAGCAGTAGGGGCGACAGCTCCGTTTTCAGTGGCCTTCTTGGCTACGCGCCGGCGGATAATCTCTTCAAGATCAACCCCCTTACTCTCAGTCTTCATCGACTTTTTCGCACCATCGAATCCCCAGCCGGAAAACTCGTCCTCGCGTAGGTCTTCAACGTCACCCTGCAGGAACTCAAAGTCGGAAGCCATAGCGCCATCGTCGTTCTCGATTTGGCCCCAGATTCCCTCGGGAGGCTCAACATCGCTGGCCTCGTCGTCGTTTGCAGTGTTGCGCTTCGACTTTTTGTTCTTCTTAGTCGTCTTAGCCTTCTTCTTAGGCGGTGCGGGAGCAACCTCAGGCTCTTCGACGTCGACGTCTTCGTTGTCGGAAATGGTGAAGACGAAATCGTCATCAATCGAACGCTTCTTTACTGGTTGTGCCATTGTGTGAATGCGAGAGCAGAAGAAGTAAAAGAATGTATAGAAATTATAGAAAAAAGGAGCGCACAATAAGACCACGGCTAAACCAAGCCAGTGCCAAACTTTGAAGCGCTCAAGAAAAAAGAAAAAAAAAAGTTACACTGAAGGGCGATAACAGACTATCGTTATCAGCCCCATATTTTATGTATGTATGTACCCTAACCCTACCAATGCCGTGAAAGCGGGTCTCGAGCGAGCTCCCCCTGCTCCTGGCTGCCCCTCTATGGTTTTCGAAAGAACTCGTCTGTGTGAGTCTTTCGGCTTCCAAAGGCTGCTCTTGTTGCACTTAAAATGAACGCCTCACGCCTGTGCTTGCATCAAAAGCCAATCATCTGCGTTTCCTTCGCTGGCTTCTTGTTCCTTGTTCTCCCCTTCTTTGCACCCTTCGCTTGGCCATGATTTTTTCCTCTTCCTTTTGAAGTCGTGATTTCTCCCATCTTCGAAATTCTGTTTTTAATTGTCTTTAATATTTCTTTTTTCCCTTCTTTTCTCCTGCCTGTGTTTGGAGCTTGCTAGGAAAGTCTTTTCCTTGTCTTTTTTTCTTTTTTTACCTGTAATTGGGAGCCTTTGCGCAACTCATAGCTCGACCTCTTCTTAACACCAGCGTTCTCGTCGCTTTTTTCAGGTGTTTTCTTTTATCAACACACCTTACAAAACCCCTCCTAACACACACGCCAATCATCATCGTCATCTACTTCCCGATCGATCAATCACGTCCATTGCTCTCAAAATCTACCCCCAATAAAATCCAAGATGGGCGAATCTAGACAAGAACTCGTGGCATGGCTGAACAACCTGCTGCAGCTCAACATCACCAAGGTTGAGCAATGCGGTACTGGGTGAGTGCCATTGGTCTTCACCAAAAGAAGTTGGTATGGCTGGATCATTGGCTCTAGGCTCTCTTCGCGCCAAAACGATGCCATTGGGTAGTCTCTGTGCCTCTGTTGTCATGTGTATCTGAGCTACCCAATATAAACGCTCCTCCCTAGAAGCCATTGAGCCACAACCACTCACTTCCCCCCTCCTCCATCTCCTTTTAGATGCGCCAATGTCGTCTGGCTCAGCCTTCTTTGCTAACACACTTGCTCACTCTAGTGCCGCTCTTTGCCAAGTCTTCGACAGCATCTACATGAACCTTCCTATGTCTCGTGTCAAGTTCAATGCCAATAGCGAATATGCATATGTTCAAAATTTCAAGATATTGCAGAGTGAGTACCCGTGATGGTATGCGGCAGGGCAGGACTCTCATCTTGGGCATCTTTCGTTCCTTCTTTCAATGTTTCTCCCTTTGCCGCTACTACTCCTTTCCCCAGTCTCCTATTTCCCATGTGTACCTGTATTGACAGTCTGCCTGCCTCCCTTTCTACGCAGACTGCTTCGCCAAGAATGGCATCGACAAGCCGATCCCCGTCACGTCCCTGGTCAAGTGCAAGATGCAGGATAACCTCGAGTTCCTGCAATGGACCAAGAAGTTCTGGGACCTGAACTTCCCCGATCATGAATACGACGCTGTGGCTCGTCGGAAAGGTGGTGCCTTGCCCCCTAGCGGAGGGTCGCGTGCTGCTGCCCCTATCACCGGCGCTAGAAGAGCTGGCGGTGGCACCACTCCGACCATGGCTCCCCGCGCCACCTCAAAGACCGGGGGGACTGCCTCCCTTGTTCTGCAACAGGAGAACAACGCCCTCAAGGAAAATGTTGCCGGTCTGGAGCGTGAGCGCGACTTTTACTTTAGCAAGCTCCGCGACATTGAACTTCTCGTGCAGCAGGCTGTTGAGCTTGACCCTGAGCTGGAGAAGGAAGAGGATGGCCTTGTCAAGCAGATCCAGACCATCCTCTACTCGACGGAGGAAGGATTCGAAATCCCTGCCGAAGAGGCTGCCGTTGACGACCAGGAGACTTTCTAAGTAAGTCATCCGTGGATAGCTTTCTCTCATGACAATCCCTACATCGGCACAGGCACAAGCTGTTGGCGACATATTTGGCACGCATGAGAGTCACACGTCAGGGTGGCAAAGGGCGGGAGCGCAGATACTAAGCTTGAGGATATCAAACCTGGCAGGCGGCGAAGAGGTAGTGCGTTTCTGCGGGTGGATAAACGGTAACATCTAGAGCAATGCGTCAAAGCACATTGCTTTGGTAGATTGATGCCGACATTAGTCTAGGTGCCAATGTCGGCTGGGTATATATTTTTTTTCTTTCCACAAAGAGTCATGATGATATGCTCAAGAGCGTTGTGTTGTTTCAATTCTATGGAACAGCGAATAGGCTTGTACGCGACTCATATCATAGTTAGATGATGGGTGTATTTTTTTTTTCTATCTGAACATATGACACCAGTTCCTATATTATCTATGAATGTCGGCAAATGAATGTGGACGTGCATGTGACGGCAATTCCTCCAAAGCCCGATGGGATTGAATACAGGAAGACTTAATGGTGTATTTCTTGCTGGGGTTATTGGTGCAGTAAAAGCGACAAGCCACAACGTAGGCATTTAACCGCCGGACTCTTCCCTTTTTATTCACGCAATAGCTTGACACCGCCTGTTGACTGTGCCTGATGCGATGCTGGCCAAGATGGTGTTTTGCTGAACGTCGTGTTCAGGCCATAGTTTGGCTTTGCGTAGTCATCCTTGGCTTACTTTGACATACATATGAAACCACCTATGTAGCTACATACGTAGCCACACTCACACCCGTCGGCAATACATTCGTCGCTCCAATTGTGAGGGCATCGTCAAGTGTACATTATGGAGTTACAGAGGTCCCAGGGATTACCCGTAGATTACCCTGCGGAATTTCCCCACGCTGCCGGAAGCATCCAATTTATGAGGCGCGGCTACAGAACCTCGGGCTGCGAATTGCTTCATTTATTGCTACCTACTGATTTCTTAACGACGTGCATAGGGAACATAATAGTACCTGGCTGTTATGCATATTTATTCTTTGTGCAAGCCCATGCCTGAACAGCTGATTCTTGATCGCAACATTTTACTCCCGCTACAAACTTTATTGTGCCTGGCTGCTTGCTGTCGTTTTCCAGCCACCAGTTATTTACTTTGACCCAACCTAAACTGCCTCTGTACTAGAGCTTGGCTACTAACTAGATCCATACACTGTTTTTGGTCTCGATTTTTTCCCCCTCCTCTTCTTTTCGTCCATCTTAAGTTTCTCTTTGTTTCAAGCCTCCATTTCACAATCTAAAAGATACCGGCTTTTGCGTTATCTGTTAGACTAGACAACTACCGCCTATTTACTAGCGTGCTTTATGTGAACCGCCCAAGGCTGCTGTTCCCTCTAGATCTCCCTGATCAACTACTCAACCAACTCCAAAACCTCCAGAGAAGCAAAGCCGTGTCAGAAAATCACAGCCTCGCCGCCATGGCACCGCCTGCCGAAATCTCCATCCCATCGACAATTGTTGCCTCGCCTGATGCAAAGCCCTACACACTGTACAACATCACTCTCCGTCTTCCGCTTCGTTCATTCGTGGTCCAGAAGCGCTATTCTGACTTTGCCGCCCTACAAACTGCTCTGACAACTGCTGTTGGCACTCCACCGCCTAGCCCACTGCCCGGAAAGTCATGGATTAAATCTACGGTCTCGTCCCCCGAGCTTACTGAAACTCGTCGTGCCGCTCTCGAGACATATTTGCGCGCCATTGCCGAGTCGCCCGACCGCAGATGGCGTGAAACTTCAGCTTGGCGATCGTTTCTGAACCTCCCATCCACTAGCGCGCCTAGCTCGTCCGTCTCGGCTGGTGGCTTGGTCAATAATGTGGCAGGCGTGGGTGCCCAAGATCCATCAACTTGGCTGGATATGCACAGAGAGATGAAGATGTTGCTTCAGGAAGCCCGGAATTGTCTTTCTCGCAGAGATGCGGCAGTAGATGCCAATAATACTGCTGCAACAGTTGAGGCTGGCACTGGTGCTAAACGGGCCTTGTCTAAGGCTAACGGCCTACTACATACTCTGTCGGAGGGCCTATCTGCCATCCAGGAGCGTGGTAGGCTAGGTGATGGTGAACTGCGTAGACGCCGTGATCTCTTGATGTCGGCCAAGGTTGAGCGTGAGGGCCTTGAAAAGCTAAGCAATACAATCTCTTCTGCAACTTCCCTAGCACGAACAGGTGCTGCTTCATCTTCCGACAAAATGGCACTCTTCGGGCCTACATCCTCCATTGCTGTCACCCCCCGTAGTGGTCGAGTCATTGGCGCACCTATTGCTGAAACAGACCAGACACGTGAGCTCGATAACACCGGTGTCCTCCAGCTGCAGCAGCAGATGATGCAAAGCCAGGACCAGAGCTTGGACCAACTAGCCGCAATCGTGCGACGGCAAAAGGATATGGGGCTGGCAATCAAGGACGAAGTTGAGCGCCATGTCGAGATGCTTGATCGTGTTAATGAGGATGTCGACCGAGTCTCGGGCAAAGTGCGTGTCGCGCGTAACCGTATCAAGAAGCTAGCATCGTGACTTGCTGGTAGTGGCGGCAGTGCTGTCCCGGGTAGAGCAGCGGTTAGTTACTCTGGCACCAGCGGCGAAGGGCTTCTAGCGCTTGCGGGGATGTCGGCCAGAGGAACTGCCGGGCTGGCACTGAGGTTCCTAGTCCTCACCATGGGAGCTTTGTTTAGCTTCTATGGAGCTGTCATGCGCCTGGTTAGGGGGCTCTCATGGTGTGTCCAGGAGTTGTTTTTGATTTTACGCTCTTGAGCAAATGAGAGCCTTAGGTCCTGGCGGTGCTTTCGATATTTTTTTGGCGTCGCTGTTCTGCTCTCTCTCTCTCTCTTTTTTTTTTTTCTGACTGGTTTCTCTTTGTCGTTTTTTATTGTCCCGGCCTATTCACAGCTGCGCCCTTGAGAGTTGCTCGTTCTACCGTGCATGTTCCTCACAGAGCCTTGTTTTTGCTTTGTCTTGCTTTGCTGTTGTCCTTCTCAGGAAGGCTTTACCATCTTTGTTTGCCTCCAATAGTGTCGGTGGTGTTCCTTTCGTTTTTAGCTTGATCTTGGGAGTTTTGTTCTGTGCTTCCCTTGTTACCTTTGTATACCTCCTGATTGATGCCTTGAATGCCCTGCTTGGTTTTACGTGCATTTCTTCCACAACGGCGTTGGGCTTCGCCTTATTATGATTTGTCTTTTTTTTTTTTGGTTACAAAGTTTTCGTTCAGAAATACGTGCTCGTAACTCTCTAATTGATACAGCAAGTACAGTCCCCCGCCCTTCTATCTGTTCCTTGTTCCGTCTCATAGCTAGGCGCCTATGTCTATGTCTGCAAATGTTTCAGAGCAGCTTGTGTGTAACTTTTCTCTCTACCATGTCGTACTTAGGACGGTTGCGGACACGTAATCCTGAGTGTACAACATAATACGGGACCTGCAGTCCTGTAGAAGGTATATCTAGAAAGTCAGGATACATAGCAAACTGGTCAGAGTTTTCATCAAGCCCCAGTTGGCGATGGCACTAGGCAGCACAGCACAGACAAGTCTAATTCATGCACCCTAGTGCATAAAAGTGTTCATGCTTCATGCAAAGCCAATAGACTTTTGTGCCTTCCGCACACGTTGCAGATATTTTGGAAATTCTTAGCCAGGTTTGTTTGTGGAATTGCTGGCCAGTTTGATCGTGATGACAAGACCATCAGGAATAACCCTCAAGATCACCCTCTACAGTATACTTAGGGTTCTTGGAAACAAAGGACAGACCGAAGGAGAATTTAGTGGAGCAAAAATAAAGTAGATTAGCACCGTCTCATGGTCTTGTTGCCAGGCAACTTGGTGGATGGGAGAGCCGGCCAATCAGAACGATCCACAATGGATCGACAGTGTCCATTATTACTTTTGGAGATGGTTCGTAGTTGGTGAAGGGTAGTAGTAGTGATGATGGTTGCATTACATGCGAGTGAATAGTCATAGGTTGCGACTTCTATGGGAAGGCGAGTAGCAGTACTCGTCTGATTAGGGGTAGGCTGTCCAGATTGTCAGAGAAGGAGGTGTGGGTGGACTTAGAGGAACGCTATTGTTGGGGCAATGGTGGAAGCGGCGGGTAAGAAGTAGACAACAAAGTCGAATCTTAGTACCACCATTGGTAGAGCTTTCAGAAAAAAACACCATGTAATAATAGCTCTTGTGTGCGGTGTTTGGTCGAAGAAGAGTCCCGTCTGAGTTGGCGCTTCTTCTCGGTATAAGCTTCGACTGCAGCATCCTTTCTAAGTCAACTTCTTTCTTGTCTATCCCGGTGCCAAGGAAGAAAAAAAGGGTTGCTTAAATGTTCGAGAAAAGAAAACTAGGCTTTCTATGCCGCTGAGCCAGTGCTTGGGTGAAAGGGAGCGTCTGAAGATCTCCAGGTACAAGGGGCTCGGATTTCGATAGGAAGATTAATACACGGCTCGCTGCTATTATGTACCGTGCTGGTTCCTTCAACTAAGCCCAGCACAGAAGCCAGGTAAACAAAACAACTCAAGTTATCTGTCAAGCAATTTATATGGGAAAAACAAGTGGAAGTATGAATGCATCTTTACAGAGGAAAGTTCGTCTAATGTGCTTGGGTAATTACCTTTCTCTGTCGGATTCCCCTCTCCGCCCTTCATGTAATTCGTAATTGCTGTCTTCTCAATTTTCAAGTTTCCTATTTGAATATCTGGATTTGTGCTCACGGGGACTGGGTTTTCTGCTTCACTTTTTCTTTGTTTCAAACCATTCTTCAAGGTCTTAAAGCATAGCCTGAATTTGATCTTTCCTTTTACATGTGCGTTCGCCCCTCCCCCCCCTTGTTGTTTAATCACGCGCTGTGGTTCACGCAGGGATACAAAAAAGTTATTACCTGCGTATGGTGCTGTACTTGCTTTCCTTGACACTCTCAAAACCAGCCCACTCTCTTCCTCCAAGTGTGTTACCCAGCCTCTGAGATCAACGTGACAAGACGTCGGCGCCCTTGAAGAAGAACCTCTAAACCTCCTTGAAGCATACATCAAACTAAATTCTCGACGTCTCAGTCATCTAGGTTCACGGCAAATCAGCTAGGCGTCCACTCTTACATTCCAACCTTAATCCAATCGGCGCATTCTTGTTCTCTTCAATCTCCTCCCCACCAAGGTCGATCGCCACCCCTTTCTGTCCTCACGGGGGCTCCTTGTGTGGCTTAGAGACCCGGCGGCATCCACGAATTTCTCTGTAAGAGCATTGTCCTCCCATCCCGCTATTCTGCAGCGGCTGCTAACAGCGCGTAGGCAGCAACCAGTCCACCACAACCCATCACATACCCACGCTCCAATGGCCCTTCGCAGTTGGAGTTAGTCAATTCCTTTGCCTAACGCTTTGCTTTTGTTCGACTGTGATACCCTCTTTGTTCTTTTTTTCCCCCACCCCTTTGTATAGCGACTTTTGCGTTCTTTCTTTTCATTTGTCTTGTCGAAGAACGATGAGCGGGCCACCGCCGCCCCCTCCTCCCAACGGCCCGAACCCACGAACCACTCAAACAGGCGACTCTTCTCGCTCTACACTCCCCCC
The DNA here is from genome assembly GCA_002018265.1 of Ceratocystis harringtonii. NCBI lineage: Eukaryota > Fungi > Ascomycota > Sordariomycetes > Microascales > Ceratocystidaceae > Ceratocystis > Ceratocystis harringtonii. The sequence continues at coordinate 12,546 of MKGM01000065.1, read as the reverse complement.
CGGAAACTACGACATTTTTGTTATCCCTCCCCATTCGGCAGGCTCTGGCTTTCTCTACCTACCCTCACTGAACACTAATATGAACAGCTTCGCAGCGGGCTTCTCATGTGCCCTAATCATGGTTGCTGGCTTCCAGAGCATTGGGCCCATGCTGCAAAGCTGGCTCAATGGCTCTTATGCATTGGTGAACTTCACAATGATCTTGGCCTTGTTTTTGGTGGGCGCCGGTTCATGGTATATTGGCCAAGTTCAGAGCAGGGCATTCACTGGCGCAAAGCCCACAATGGGGGCTAGCTATCAATCTTCTGCTTCTGGCGGGCCCAGCCCTACCCAGGTCCCTCCTCAAAATAACCAGTATCCCCAACAAGAATCGTATTCACAACAGGGACACTACCAATATGGGCCAGAAGCCCCGCGTGAAGCAGCACCTCAAGCAGCCGCTTTTCCATCGTCGCCTCCTCCTCGTGAACCAACCCCGCCCCCACAACCAAGAGAACCTACCCCGCCTCCCCCAAGCCCGCCTTCAAGAGAGCCCTTTCCTCCACCTCCACAAGAGCCTACACTACCTCCTAGGGAGCCCAGTCCTCCTCCAAGAGAACCCACTCCTCCAAGAGAACCGACGCCGCCCCCGCCTAGGGAGCCTAGTCCTACTATTAGACAACCGTCTCCTCCACCCCGACCCATTTTCTCGACCCCTCGTCGACGGAGAGATGTTCCACCCTCTGTTGACCATGCTTTCCCCTCAACCCCAACTCGTGCTCCTAGAGTTGTAAAATCACCGACGCCACTTCCGTTTGAATCTCAATCGCGCCCGATGAACCCCCATGTCGAGTCGGAACCTGAGTCGCCTATTAAGACAACAGCTGCATCTTACAGAAAGACTCGTCAGAATCTACACGATTATGCTTTCGACATGGACCATGATGAGGAAGTTGACATTAAGCCAAGACAACCGACTCGCTCAGGCTCTAAGCCGCCAGTGAAAAAAGCGACATCCCGCTCCGAAGGCAAGGTTCATACCAAGTCTACTTCAAAGTCTGTGTCTAAAATAGATAAGGCAGCAGACTATGTTGTTGAAGCTAAGCCCGAGCCTAAGACTGTCAAAAAGCCAATCAAGGCCGAGAAGATAGAATCACCCTTGACCAAGGCTAAGAAGCCTAAGAAGGTTGTTAGGCCTCCTTCACCTCCTCCTCCAATTGAGTTTGGCTATGGCTCAGAACCAGAGCTAGAGCCAGAGCTAGAAATGGAGTCTGAGTTAGAACCCGAACCTGAGCCTGAACCTCCGAAGCCAAAGGCTAAAAAGACAAAAATCATCAAAGTGAAGAAGGTGAAGGTCGCAAAGGCGCCAGAACCAAAGCCAGAGCCCGAAAGCGATTACGACGATGATATGATGGGTTATAAGGAGAACTCTGAGCCTGAACCACCCATGGCTTCCGGATCTGAATCCGAAAAAGAGCTCGCCCCTAAGCCGCCCAAGGTTAAAAAGGTCAAGAAAGTCGTCAAAGTTAAGAGTAAGGCCAAGGCAGGACCTCCTACCAAAGCTCTAGAGCCTGAACCCGAATCCGAGCCTGAACCGCTGGCTGCCCCTGAGCCCGCGGTCACCCCAAAGGTGAAAAAGGCTGTTAAAAAGGAATCCAAGATTTCTGTAAAGTCTGAGACTAAGACGAAGATTGCGGCTAAGTCAATTGTGGCCGCTGAGACTGCCTATCAAGCTCTATCTTCTCCTGCCCCAGTGCAAAAGATTAAGTCCAAATCGGGTGTTACGCATATCCCTGAAGTCGCGCATGCCACTCCTACGACAATATCGACGTCGCCTCAACCAGTACCACTACCGGAAGTCAGAGTAGCGGCAAACATCTCTGTACAAAGCCCTCAGCCTATTGTTGCCCCTATTACTTTGCCACAAGTGGTTGAACCTATTGCTGCATCTTCCTCTGTATCAGCACCAACAGCAGCGCCAGTGGCAGTGACTGTTCCAGTTCCAGCTCCAGCTCCGACTCCAGCTCCGGCTCCTCCTTCAGCTCCCGCTTCCGCTCCTCCTTCAGCTCCTGCTCCAGCTCCTGCCTCAAGCCCCATCCCTGCTCTGACTGCGCGCCCCAACCCTTTAAATGCCTGGGAACGAGCCCGTGAAGAAACTAGGCGTAAGGAAGAAGTACGGAAAGCTAAGCAAGAAGAACAACGCAGACGAGATGAAGCTGCCAAGAGACTACAGGAGCTTCGCGACAAAGAAGCACGAGAACGAGAAGCCAGAGAGCGTGAGCTACGCGAACGCAAGGAAAAGCTTGACCGTGAGCGTCAAGAACGCGAACGTGCAGCCAAGCTTAAACTTGAGCAGGAAAAGCGCGAAAAAGAAGCCAAAGAAAAGCGCGAGAAGGAGCGGCTTGATCGCCTTCTACGCGAAGCCCGTGAAAGAGAGACTCTAGAACGACTAAAGAAGGAGCATGAGGCACGAGAGCGCGAGAGGGAGCGCATGGTCCGCGAAGCACGCGAGCGCGAAAGCAAGATACGAGAAGAACGCGAACAGGAGGCCAGGAAACGGGAAGCCGAAGAAAAAGCGGCCCGGGACCGAGAAGAGCGACAACGTCTCCTCCGTGAGCGGCGAGAGCAAGAACAACACGAGCGTGAGAAACGCGAGTTTGAAGAGAGGCTTGCTCAACGGAGGAGGGAAGCTGAAGAGAAAGAGAGACAAGAGAAAGAGAAGAGAGAGAAAGAGAGATTAGAGAAAGAGCGATTAGAGAAAGAGAAGAGGGAAAATGAGGAGAGAAAAGAAAAGGAGCGAAAGGAGCAAGAAAAGAAGGAGATGGAAGAAAGAAACCGGCTTGCCAAGCTGCAGGAAATTGCTGATCGTGAACGCCGCGAACGCGAATTCAAAGAACGCTTAGAGAGAGAAACAGCCGAGAAGCTTCGCAAGGAAGAAGATAAGAACAACCGTATTGGCGGTTATGCATATTCCAGTGTTGGCGAAAAGACGCGTATCTGGCCCAACGGCAAGCCATCTGTTGCTAAGTCCACAGTATCGGAGCCGCCGACGGCATCGCCAGGTTCTGCACCTCCCCCGCCCACAAGCCACCATCCATCCCACAATCCTCGGACCGAATATCATTATACGGAGTCTCCCCGGCAACCACCGCCAGCTGCAGGGAAAGCACCAATGAGGCCCGAAGAAACATATTCGTATCGCCCATATGACCATCCCAAGAAGCCGACTCCACGCAAACAGTCGGTTTCGGACATGTCAGATGGATCATGGGCACCTTCTCAGTCAACATCGCGTACTACTCCGCCGCCATCCTTCCGGGGACACTATACAACGCCCAATCCTGATAAGATTAGCATTCGGGCAGTATACATGTTTTTGAACCAGTTTTCGAAGACACCGGCCACACAACTTATCTCCGGCCAGGGACCAGTCACCGATGGGCTGGTGCTTCGAATGACTACAGAGGGTCTCTTCATCGACGACGATATTCGCGGCGTTCCGCAGCGGGAGTGGGATGTCAAGGCATGGACACTCAAACATATGGAGGTTTGGTGTCCTCAGCACTGTATCCACCCCTCTGCAGCTACTCCCTCAGGCATCGCAACGTCTAGTGGGCCCAGCATGCTGAACAAATTAACGGGAGCGCGCATCCGTCCTGAACGAGGGGGCACGCGCATACTTCAGGGCACCGACGCCGACACATACATTTCAGAGCTACTGACCGCCTGCAAGGGCTGTTGCTCGATGGGGATGTGCGAGTCGCAGTTTGCGGATATGACGATCCCGTCGCCCTCCGGCCAACCAGGTGACTGGAGAAATAAGGGCCTACATGTGCTTCGGGCAACCATCCGTGACCAAGAAGGCAAGCGGTACCTCGTGGTGGTGGACGAGGAGGAGAGCTGGAAGATCGCAGTTGGGCTGCAGAAGTTACGCAAAGGGTCGCAGGTTAGAGCTCTGGGCATTGCAGGGCTTGGTGCGTCTGAAATGCGGGGGACGCTGGAAATGCTGGGGTGGGTGTAGAGAGGTAAAAGGAGCAAGAAGCAGAAAGAGTGAGTGAGGCTTGGAGTTTTAGGCGCCTTCTTTTTCCCCTACATGTGGTCTTTATTCATCATACTATAATGGATGGCCATTTACGGGACGACGATGATCTGGGATGAGAAAATATATGAGAGATGGCGTATGATATGAATGGGATATAACAGGTGGGGGGTGGAAGCGGACTGCTGGTGTTGTATGTTTAGGATTTACTAGCGGTGCCAGGACGAGAAGGGATTCTGTGTCTGGCCCGAGAAAAGGCGGCCATATTTGCTGACAATAAATAGATGTATGTAATTCACGACTCGTTATGTAGTAGCGGCGGTTTAGCACCGACTTTGACTCTTTTTTTCTTCTTCTTTTTGCCTATTGGCTGTCCTTGACGTTTCATGTCTTAAGGCTTGCACTTTAACGTCTTGGCAATTCGCTGTCTACTGTCTACACGCTGAGTAATTACGTGGCAAGCGGAGTTCAGATGCTATCAAACGTTTGGTTACTTATCAATGAAATCTGCGGCTAATGCATTCGCCTGCGCGTCGTTTGATCTCAGTGATTCCAGTAGACGTTAAATATAATCAAATCATATCAAATGCATTCGCCTGTCATTTATTAAGCAAGTTTCATATTCAGCTAAATCTTAAATATGAAGAACTGCACTGACTTGGGGGAACGGGGGAGCCGGCGGAAACGGACTTCGAAATATGCCTAATCCCGCTATGAGGAACGCCGCTAGCTCTGCAGAAATGGCATATAGAGATTCTTCCTGATTTTTACTTAGGACGGATTTCAGTCACAGAAAACGAGGCGCTGAAATTAATTCGTCTCACCGCGTTATTTGCTTTGCTTTCCCCTTTCATGACCAAACATTAGTGCCTTCGGTACTCAGGCCTCGGCAAATTTGGGATTCCTTGAGAGTAGCAAAAGAGGCTCCAGGCTCTAGGATTGCTCCGGCTTCCGCCCCTACCTACACTAACGTATGCTATATGCAGTGTGGCTTTTCAAACTTGGTGCTAGCCTTCTTTATCCCTCTTAAACCTCACCCTTCTACTCGTTACTCCTCTTCTCTTCGCTCTTCACACTCCGACCAAAGTCGAATTCTGCATTGCGTACTGTGCATTGGGTCTCAATACCGACTCATCATAAACCTTAGCCTGAAGCGTGCAACTACACCCACCTCTATTCCGTCTTTCACCTCGTGTGCATCTGCCCTGCACATTCGCCTGTCCTATGTGCCAAGCCCTGGCCAGCACCAACTGTGGCTCTTTGTTGCTCTCTGCCAACGCGCCTAGATAGAGTCTAATTAGAGCCACGGTTATGAAAGGGGAGTAGAACGTACTGAGGCTGACTTGATTACACCTGGCTTAAAATTTTGTCTGGACATACATACGCCACCGTCCACAGACTGCTGCTTCTAATAGCGCGGACTGCCATCCATCTCCCATCAATATCACTATATTTTGCAGCTAAGATAGCGCACCAACTTGCTTTACCTCAATCTGCGGAGTTCGACTTCAACAACCGCCACAGCCGCCACAGCCGCCACAACCGCCACAACCGCCTGTTAGCCAGTGTTAAGAAACAGCAGAACCATCACCACATAATCCGCACGTTCTGTACCGTGGACCTCTATTCACCCGTTAATTCTATTTCCGCTCTCTTCCCTCTTGCTGACTTTTCTCCTTCTGTTTCTCCCTCTACTTGCACTCCCCCCCCTCCTCCCCCACATACCCACAATGGCTCCCCCGCGCCCTGTGCAGCACCCAATACAACCTGAGCTTCCAAAACCTTCCATCGACATGTCTCAGAACCCAGTTTCAGTGCCGGCTTTGACGCCAGCCGGCCCTGAGGCGTACTTGCCAGCGCCATATGGAAAGGCGTGTGCCGAATGCGTCAAGACCAAGCGCAAATGCATGCTTCCAACATCCAGTGGAGAGTGCCAAAGGTAAGTGTCTCTACATTAGTCTCTGGCCTTGCCTTGTCGGTTGCTTTCTGCCAACTCCGTCTGTCCCTTGAAGTCCATCCTATTTTCTTTTTCTTTTTGTTTTGCTCTTTTTATTTCCAAAGCAAGCGCACGACTTCCAGTCTGCTGACAAGCACTTCTTTTTTTCCTTATTTCGGCTACCAGGTGCCACCGACTGCACAAAGCTTGCCATCGGCCGCCAACAACTGGCGTCCGGAAACGCGCAACAGGATCACGGGCTTCATCACGTGCAGCGCTGGAAGAAAAGCTAGACAATCTAGTCAACCTTCTGCAGCAAAAGTCAGGTGGACAAGGCGCTGCCCCGCCGCCTGCTGCCATTAGCGGAGCTGCTTCAGCGGCCGTGGCTATTGCCGATGTATCGAGCACCCCGGGATCGTCAGTTTCGGCCCTGAGCCCCGGCCGGATAGGTATCGGGGGGGCCGAGGACGCAGGATCGGCTTCCAACGATACGGCCTGCTTGACGGCGCCGTCGCCTAACCGAGCAACATTGCAGGACCTTGCAGAAGCCAGCGTATCAGCATCATCAACTGTGCCACTGGCCCGGCAACCGGACCTTGCGCAGACTAGCCTCAAGCCTGCACAACAGGCGCGGCAACAGCAACAACGAAATCAAAAGCCACAACTACCATCACTACCACAGTCGCTATCACAGCCGTATCCACTGCAGCAGCAACATCCACAGCAGCAGCAGCAGCAGCAGCAGCAGCAGCAACAGCAACAGCAACAGCATCAACAGCAGCCACACCAACAACACCAACAACCCCAACAACAGCAACACTCAAAGCCATCTTCCAATGCTTCACAGTCGCTTTACAACACTAGAAATACTCACCTGGTGCCTCTTCAACCCTCCACGCAGCAAACCTCGACACAACCGCCACTCCAGCATGACTCAATCCGGCCACAGCAGTCATCTATGTATCCTTATTCCGTACTCTCTGTATCCTCGCTTGGCTCGCAGATGCCATCTACTGCTAGCAAACCCCCGCCAACCACGAAGCGCGCAGTCATGCCCAACATTTTCAACCCTGCGCGCGAATTTATAACTAACTACATCCAAGATGACATTTTTAATCGCAAACATCCGACTGCTGAAACCCCTTCATGGGTCCCACGAGACTTTACGCCACAAGAAGAGGAGGCCATGCTTGATCGCTTCCGCACGGAGAATGCGAAATATTTTCCCTTTATCTACATACCAAGCAACGCCAGTGCTTTGTGTGTCAAGAATGAGCGCCCGTTTCTGTGGCTAGCCATTATCACCGTCACGAGCAAGATGACATCAGTGCAGACTCGCATGAGTAAACTTGTACGCGAGGTCGTTAGCCAATTAATCATGACTGACCAGTCCGCCACCTTGGACGTGCTACAGGGCCTGGTAGTCTATCTAGGCTGGGGCAACCATCAGATGCCCAATCACTTGAAGCCGTTTATGTGCATGTACATTAATATCACAATAGGTATCCTATCTGTCATAAACATCAACAAAACGCAGAACGAATACCTATCGTCCCTGGATCCAACCCCGCCGCCATCGTTTTCCGATCGTGAAATGGACGAAAAGCGTGCAGCGTTAGGATGCTACTTTATCTCGTCCAGGTACTATTGCTACCCTTGAGCTTGTCATAGCTTTTGCGCCAAGTTGTGGATGTGTCGCTAACCGCCAATACGCCTTTGCTTCTCTCGTCTAGTCTTTCCTACTTTTTACACATTGGCTCGTCAATCACCGCCATGTCCTGGATGCCTTATATGGAGGAGTATCTTCTTGAAATAGCCTTGAAGCAGGATTCGCCATACGACAACATCCTTGTTGTCATGACGCGATGTCAGCTTATTATCATGGAAGCGACCAAGCTGTTCCGCGAGATTAACGATCGCAATGACTCTAAGATTGGTTGGACAATTACCACGCAAACCATGCAGTACAAGATGCTGCAGAGTCGCGTCAGCGAGATCAAGGAAATGATTTCCCCAGAGATCCGGGACAATTGTAAGACATGCTATATATATACCATCATCTGCAACCCCAAACCTGACACTTGCTAATCCCGTCCACTCGTACAGACATTGTCCAATCCGTCGTTAACACTGCTGAGATTGCCATCCATGATGTCAGTTGCTGGGATATTCCCCCATCTGAGCCCTGGGTTAACACGGAACGGGTCAACATTCTCAGCCACTGCTTCCACCTCTTGCGGGGTTGGTTTGACAACTTTTTCGCGATCCCCGTCAAGATGTACGTATTGCTGCCGTTCAACGTCTGGTTCCAGGCCTTTCGCAACTGCTGCATCCTGTGCAAGCTTACCACCATTGACCAGAAAGGCTGGGATCGTGCATATGTGCGCCAGACTCTAGATGTGATTGCTGTCATCGAACGTATTTCCAATAACTTTGCCTCTGTGGCCAGTGAATCCGGCGTCGTGGTGGATACCAGCCCAGGCGACGATGTGTTCTCGCGCAGTCGCCGTCCACTGTTCCACATGCGCTCTGCATGGGAAGCCCATCTGATCAAGATGACAGGCGCCGCTTTTACCGGCGCATTTGGTGCCGGCATCGGGGCCATAACACCCACCGATTCAACACTTGACAATAATGGCCAGGTGGCTGATGCTCCTGGTGTGGTCACAGGCCCACTCACGGCAAATGCACAGGCGATAGCGACAACAACCAGCGGTTCGGTGGCACAGAACTTGAGCGAGGGCATGAGCCTAGACTTTGGGATTGATTTTGATTGGTTTTCTGATATATACTCATACGGCAGAATCTAAAGAAAGTTAATATAAAGAAACAAACGCAAGCGCAGTAACGGCTGACTTGTTTGCGTAATTCGTCATATACTACTCTCCAGCTCGCATTGTTCGCACAATAATTCATGCCGCTCTCTTTCCCATATAAACGGCCCGACTTTTGGGGCCGCCGTTATACAATTTTCTTTTTTTGTTGTTATGCATTTGTGTAATACGTGAGGTCAACCACCACTACCAGCACCTTTGTCACAGACTTCCAGCTAGTGCAGTAACGGTGTGTCTCATGATCTTACAGGGGAAGGGAAAGAAAGAAAGAAAGAAAGGAATGTGAGAAGGAGGGAGGGTGACCTGTCAGAAGAACGAAAGAACGCTAAGCTGTACCGAAGTTGTCTGATCTGGATCAAGAATCACGTGACTCACAACCCTATGTCTGGCCATGACGTACAATGGGTTAGGGATGGGAAAGGAACGACAATTCAACATTAGATCCTAGCTCCCTTTTCCCCCTCCAGGACAAGAACGGCTGTGTGCCGGTCTTAAACATTGCCTTTGTTCCAGAATCGACTGCATCGTGGTGGTTGCAGACACTTGAGATCACGTGAGCATTGTGAAGCCAGCACAGACCAAGAGGAGGAAAGAGAAAAAGGCATGCTGAGAGCAGAAAAGAAAAGAAAAGAAAAACGATGGAAAAAGGAGAGACGCCACACGTACGCCACAGGCAACAATGCACATCGACATGAGACACTCTGCTGCTGTTGTTGATCTTAGGGCAGGAAGAGGAGGAGGAGAAGGAAGGAGAAGGAGAACAGGGAAAGCACCGAGACTTAGGATTATTGGGCTGAAATAGAGACATGAGGGGGGGGGGGGCATGAAGAGAAGCACCAAGTTCATTGAGCCCTTTAGCTGAGCTAGGGCCTTGGTTGAACAAAGGTTTCTTAATGTTGAGGCCTGACCCATGACGACAAGTGGCAGCCAGCGACAAAGAGCGAGACTGAGAAGACGACGTAGGCTTTGAAGTGCCAAGAACTGGGTATTCCAAACCATTGCAGGATTGGCGTCTTTCATTCCCTGTTTCTCTCGCTTGTCTCTCGCCCTCTCTGATTGTCTCTGTCTCTGTCTCTCCCTCTCACTGACTCTCTATCTCTCTCTATCTCTCTCGCTCTTGCTCTATCTCGACTCGAAGAAGCACACAAACGAAACCCCCGTCATCCTAAGCTGTCCCCCCTCTTCTTCTGATTAAATCCTGCTTTTGTGAAAAGTCTGACCAACAAGCAAGCCCACCCCCCCCTCAGGCTGAGGAGCAGGGATGCACCTAGTTAGCCACGACCAAGACCTCCCGGGGAGGGGCTGGTCATAGGTCGAGAGATAGGAAAGGCCGGTAGGAGGCTAGCAGTAAAGCTGGTATGCTATGTATGCTACGTAGGATAAGTGCCGGGGCAGGTTTGCAACTTGTGGGACAGCCTGAGCCAGTTAATTACTTTTCTAGTACAATAGAACGCAGAGCAGCAGCAAGGACAGGCCGAAAACGATAATAAAACGGAGAGATTATATAAACCAGGATCTATATGGTCGTGTCTATGTACATGAATATATTTTGTCTTCAACTAGACAAGTTGCGAAATGAAGCCGAGCTTTTTGGTCACGAAAAACAATAGCTGGCCCGGTATAGTAGAGCCCAGAGACCGGAATAATCGGTCCTATGGAGAGAGAGTCCCCAATAGAGGACGGGCGGGCTGGAATTACTCGTATGGGGCCTGGAAACAGAGAACATGTTAGCAAGCCATAATAGCAGTATAGCAGCAGCAGCAGCAGCAGCAGCAGCAGCAACAACAATAGCGATAGCATCTGCAGAAGCAGCCGCAGAAGGTTAACACACGTACGTATATACGCGCACAGCCATGCTGCCCATGCAGCAGCCTGCAATATGCAGCATGCAACACATACAAAACATATAGGAACAGCACACACGCACCCCCAGATCTGTCCGTTTATCCGACCGCCTCAATGCCACGTACATCGTTCATGTAAGTAAGCATGGGCCTGTTACTAGTAGATAGTCATGGTGTGCGTGAGGATATCCACAACTTCAAAGGTCTGCAAATCCGAAGCCATGCGCTGAACATGGAAGTGTAGTCTGTAGTCCCCGCTATACTGGAAAGTGAGCCAGTTGAAGTTGAAGACGACAGGGCCCTGTTCAGCTCCAGACATGCCTATGCCGTATGCGTCGCTAGGGTTCACAATAGCCGTGATTTCTCCTGCCCGACTCGTGCCGTGGATGGCTATCGTTGTCAGACTACACATGTACAGCATCCCAGAGTGTAGGCCGCTGGTATCGACAATTGCAAAACTGAACGGTACGCCTCGTTCGGCTGTGGTATTAGGAGGCGTGATGAAAGCAAAGTCGCCCATAGTTTATGCAAGGAGAAGGCCGGGACTAATGAAAGAAGGAAAGGCAAGTAAGAGATGCAGTTAGAGGGTCCACTGGATCGTAGGGAGCATGAGTGAAAGAAACAACACCGAGGGAGCCCTGCTTGAGGTCAGCATCAAGCTCTTTATAATCTCGCTCTGCTTCTCTCCCAGTCAAGGAAGAAAGAGAGAGAGAAGGAGAGAGAAAGAGAGAGAGCGAGGAAGAGGAGACAATAGCGAGCGAGAACCAGCAAGAGAAGGGTGAGATGATCGAAACAGCCAAGCTGGAAAACTTGATTCCAATCATCTGCATTATCGAATATCACCAACAACCCGCTTGTTGCTTTTTCCATACAAGACACATGAGGAATCATTGGAATCACCCATGAAAGGAGATCTTGTGAGTGTTTCTTTCTGGCTAAAGCCATCTAACCCGTTTAGTAGATCGTCCGCTTATGATTCTAGCCCCCCCCCCCTCCCCCTCGCCGGAACAAATACTATATACGCAGTGTATGGTTTATGTATGAGTTTTCAGCAGTCAACAACCACATAGTCTTGCTAAATCTGACCAGTCAGTATGAAGACTGAGGGGCCCCCTCATCTTCTTCTCCTTTTCACCCCTGCCTAGCCCGGTCAAGCACAATGGAAGACAGCTGACAAAGGACAGGTTCTATATGTAGGGGTGGTACTAGCAAAGATTAGTGGTTTAGTACAAAATAAATAGACCAACGAAACACAGCGAGCCAACAAAATCCAGCAAAATCCAAGCACCAGCCCACCACGTTTAGCCCAAAACGGCGGGTTTTTTTTTCTTTTTTTTTTTGTTGCGCAAGCTTGCAGTGCCTACACGTCTCTGATTCGACTACTTCTACGACATCACCATGGGCCTTTTCAGCTTACCAGCTTTATCCTTTTTTTCTTACGTGTAACATGAGAGGACAAGGTAGCCCTGTAGTAATAGCTAGTGATTGAGACAATTCCCTAGCCAATTAGATAAATAAGATAAATAGCAGCTTCACATCTAGATCTGGAAAGTGAGTCTGGTGAGTCCAAGGGCTTGCAATGCTGGCGGATCGTCGAATATAGAGACGCCAAGACCAGAAGGCTAAAGCTTCCAGACTACAGCTACAAGTCCATGGCTACTTCGAGCTAGGACTCGAGAAGAGCAACTTGACATCTAGTACGTCATTGAGCAAATAAGTAATTGCCCCTTCCTTTCTTTGTAAGGTCTTTGCGTTCGCTCTCTGTCAAGTCCAGTAAACAATGCCCTGTATATATGTATTATTAGAATCTTCATATATATATATATAAATACTCACGTCAATATGTATGATGTAATGAAATGCTAGAAGACGAAAAAAAGTACATCAAAAAGAACCCAGTCTGCCGCACCCCCC
>MKGM01000064.1:69057-91842 GCA_002018265.1 Ceratocystis harringtonii | reverse complement strand
TTTTCCTCCCGTCTCCTTACAGGGATGGAGTCTGCAGGAAGGGACCTATGATGCGCTAAGCGATCGGACCTGGGCGGCGGATGAGGAACCCAACCCACTCATAAAAATGGAGCAGAAAAAGCGGGTCCCCTACGGGCGAAGCGGGGGACGGACCGGACTCGAAAATCCGATCAGGTAGATTAGGAAGAGTATAAATATATCATCAATCAATCAATCAACAACAACATCAGCGAATCCGATATGGTCTAACGGTTAGGATACCTCGTTTTCACCGTGGGGGTCGGGGTTCGATTCCCCGTATCGGAGACCAGTAGCCGTCTAAGCGGCATTGCTTTTTGGCTCCCCGTCCATCAGAAGGCGATGGCCGGTAAGCAAGACCCAGGGCATTGTTGCCCACTGTCAATTTGATAGGGCTGATCAAGATTACGGACTTGAATATTATTTTCTTTTTTTTTTTTCGCCCTTTTTTTTTTTTTGCACGTCTGCAATCCAAGTCGAGGGCTCTCTATCCATGGCCAAAACTCCAAACTAAAGACACTGGCTACTGGGCGCTCTTCACTTTATAGCTACCGTGGAGCAGCCATTCATTGCATGCTAACGATGCTTCACCGCCTAGTGGCAGAACTCAACGAAACCTGACGTACTTGCTTGCCAGAAACTTGATAGCATTGCATGTGAAAGCTATTGTATGGCGTCTGAGCCATGTACAAAAAAGGAGCTGCTATCATTGGCTGGGATGATTTGCGTGCATGTCATCTATGTACTTACTACATACATGGTCCACTGCTATACTTGCACTTGGTACATCACAAGGTAGAAGAGGTTTTGCCTTGTTGTCCACAATGGGCGCTTGCCTGCCAACCAACAAAATTTTTTGGGCTGTAGCTTTTTTCTGTCCGCGGATCCTTTCTCCTGCCTTTTCTGTCCTTTTTGTGCCCCTTTAAGTACAGTCACGGACGATGTTCCTTCCTCAAGTCTTCTTATAATCCCTCCCACTTTTCCTTCCTCCATCTTTTTTTTCCATCCTTATCTGATCTTTCCTTCTTGTATCATCCTCAGAGATCACAAGAATAAATAGCCCATCATGCCTGAGTCATTGACGTCGCGCAAGTACTTTGATGGGGTCTACATCCCTATGGGCTTGATTGTTGTTGGTGTCTACATCATCAAGAAGGAATGGATTCCCTACGCCGTAGCTTTGGCTGTGGCCTTGGGCTCGTACAAATTCAACAGCATGCGTGAGTGGCTATCACTAACCACACAAGCCCCCCTCCGTTAGGAAATGCCAATGCTAACTATTTTGATCACAGAGCCGAAGAAGGTTCTTAAGCCTGACCAGTTCCAGGAATTCGAACTCAAAGAAAAGACTATTATCTCCCATAATGTGGCCATGTAAGCTCCTTCCTCACCTAGCCAGCTATCTTTGGTCCCGCCCACCCTAACCGCTTATTGTCTCTAGCTACCGCTTCGCCCTCCCCGAGCCCACCTCCATTCTTGGTCTGCCTATTGGCCAGCATATCTCCATTGGTGCCAACCTGCCCCAGGAAGATGGCAGCAGCAAGGATATTGTCCGCTCCTACACCCCTATCTCTGGCGATGAGCTACCCGGCTACGTCGACTTGCTCATCAAGTCTTACCCCACCGGCAACATCAGCAAGCACATGGCCTCTCTGGCTGTTGGTCAGACCATCCGCGTTCGTGGCCCCAAGGGCGCCTTTGTTTACACGCCCAACATGGTTCGTCACTTTGGCATGATCGCTGGCGGTACTGGTATTACTCCCATGCTGCAGATTATCAAGGCCATTTCCCGCGGCCGTGAGCTGGGCGACACCACTGAGGTTGACTTGATCTTTGCCAACGTCACCCAGCAAGACATTTTGTTGAAGGAGGACCTCGACGAGTTGGTTGCAGCCGACAAGAGAATCCGCGTCCACTACGTACTGGACCGCCCTCCTGAGGGCTGGACTGGCGGTGTTGGCTACGTCACTCCCGAGATGATGGAGAAGCTGCTACCCAAGCCCGCCAAGGACTGCAAGCTTCTGTTGTGTGGTCCCCCTCCCATGACTTCAGGCTGCAAGAAGGCTGCTCTTGGCCTGGGCTGGGAAAAGGCCCGTCCTGTTAGCAAGCTGGAGGACCAGATCTTTTGCTTCTAAATGGTTTACTTACATGGCGATGGCAATGATGGTAGCTAGGCTATAGAGTAGCCTGTCTTTATATAGCATGCAAAAAAAAAAAAGTACACGAACTTTGTTATGGAACAATGCTACTGACAACACTATGATCCAATGCATATGTAACTAATTAGGTGAGAAAAAAAAAAACATGTCCTAGTAACGACGCGTAACCACTCATATTAGGTATACATACGGCCTTAAATCAAGAATCATCCTCTGGCAAAGGTGGTGTAAAACAGAAAGAATAAAGTACAGAAGCCCCAAACGCCCATCAAACATTCGCTTGTTTGTCCACTCAATGCCTTCACGCCTCATCCGCCATGCTAGTGTCTGCAGCTGCGTTGCCGCCCGATTCCTCGTCGCTGTCCTCATCGTCTATGACACGACCGCGTCTTCTCTTTGCCGAGGGCCGTGACACCTCGTCATCCTCGTCGTCTACGTCCATCTTTTCGACTACCGCCGGGCTTCCTGCCCTGCTGCTTCCCACATCACTGCCATCAATCTTATTGGCCTCTGTGGCAAGTCTACGCTCAGCCTTTTCCAATTCGTCCTCGGACTCGTCGCCACGGAACGACATATTATCGTCAGCGTCCGAGTCAGAGCTGTCGTCGATGATTTCCGCAGACTTGAACTTTTCGTTATCCTTGGGCTTGGAAGAGGCCTTGGGAGCTAGTTTGCGCTTCTTTGTCTTTGGCGCGGCCTGTTCCTCGTCGGATCCCCCAGGATTGTCAGACTCACTGTCACTGCTAGCAGCAGCTTTCTTGCTGCGACGAGGTTTGGAGCCGCGTTCGCTGCGGGGAGCCGACTTGCGCTTGCGCTTGACACGGCCACCTTCGCCGTCTGAAGTCATCTCGGCCTCTTGGATTTGGCGTTCCTTTTCCGCCATTTCTTCTGCCATTTCCTTGTCGCGCTGAGATAAGAGAAGACGCTCTTGGCGCACACGTTCCTTGCGGGCCTCCTCAAGCGCGATCTCAGCTTTACGGGCTTCTTCTTTGCGTCGCTGTTCCTCTTCACGCTTCTGGTTGGCGATGCGCAGCTTTTCAGCATTGCGGCTCTCGTATTCGACTTGGACGGCGAGAGCACGTTCAAGTTGCTTTCTCTGAGTGTTGCGCGCCATGTTTGCGCGCTGCTCAATGTCACCCTTGGGGTACGGTAGATTGGGCAATGTGGCAATTTCTTCGAGGGTCTTGATAGCCTCTTCTAAGCCCTCTGAGGCCTGTTGTAGCTGGGCACACGTCCGCATTTTCTCACCAAGGCCGTGGATGGTAGCGGCTAGTTGAACCTGCACGAAGGCAACGTTAAAACGGAGATGCACCTGCTCAGGAGCGGATGCTAGAGCCTATTATTTGTTGCTGGTTAGCAAAATGTGCCGTATTGTCTGAACAGACGCATTGACTAATTGACTGACCTTTTTAGCACATTCTAGAGCACGTGTAAATGAGTCTAGATCGCGCTCGCTCCGGCCACGGTGCATCAGCACACGACCGAGGCAAGATAGGATAACACTATCGTTTTCCTTTCCTTCTTTGCTGAGGGCCATTTCGTAGTTTTCAATAGCCTTATTGAACTGCCGCAGATCGGTGTAGATATGACCAAGGTTGATGTAAGGGTGAGGCTGGTCCTTGATCGTTTCGCGGACCTTGATAAAAATCGGGAGAGCCGATTTGAGGTCCTTCTTGTCTTCGACAAGTGCAATCGCAATACCGGTAGCAGCAAAGGCATTCTTGGGGTCAAGAGCCAGAGCCTTGTCAAAGAACTCGAGCGCTTTGCTGTAGATGGCACTTCGTTTCTGCCTATCTTGCTCGGTATCACGGCGCATTTCACGTGCTTGCATGAGATAGAGATTTCCCATACCAATCAAAGCGTACCGATCGTGCTTATCGTAGTTTTGAAGAGTATGCTTGAAATGGCGGAATTCCATATCTTCATTGATGTTTGCAGGCCGCTTGCGCGAGACTTTGCCCAAGTACCAGCCATAGAGAGCCCGAGCCTCCAGATCGGCAGGGTTTTCTTGGTATAGTTTGGAAATCGCATCAGGGCCCTCTTTGTGGGGAAATTGCCGCAGCTTGATGTAGGCTAGGCGGGTTTGAGCATCAGTGTATCCGGGATGACGAGACAAGATCCCCTCATACATCTTAATTGCCTCGTCAGTCATTCCCTGGAACTCGTAGCTGCGTGCGAGGTTAAAGCTGATGGTAGTAGCCAGACTGTCTGTATCAGCCTCGGGCATCTTTTCATTAATCTTGAGACAAGCCCCCATCGCAGCTTGGAACATATCACAGGCTTGTGTGTGTTTTTCAGCCTGCTCAAGGAAACAGCCTACGTTGTTGAGAAGCTGGGGGGGTAATTGGCTATGAATTTCATTGAGAATCCGAGCATCTTCTTTCTGTTTGACGAGGCGAATTTCCTCTTCTGTAGGGTTCTCGTTCTCGTAGACATATTTGGGCTCGGGTTTCTGTGAAGAAGGAATCTGCTCCATCTCGAATGCCTCAACTTGGAGAAGACACTGCAATGAGTTTTCGGGCGACTCAGATTCGTACAGGCGAGCCAAGTTCAAGAGCACGGAAGGATCGACTTGAACGTTTCGCTTGGGGTCTTTCCAGGCTTTACGCACAAGTTCTAGGTAGTGAATTGCTTTCTTGGCCTCCTGTGACTTGTCTTCCTTAGTTTCGGCTGCCTCGTTGGCAAAGACTTCCTCGGCGTAAATGGTGCCTAGCAGCACCATGGCTTCGATGCTTCTTGACTGTTGAATCATCTTTTCTAAGCGAAGCTTAGCTTCTCCTAGATCGTTGCGCATAACGGCAATTTGCGCTGCACCAAACTTTGCGGGCAAATATCCGCGGTCGCCACCACCTCGTGCTTCATCAGCCCTTCTGTAGTAGTCGCTGGAAAGAGACAGATTGTTGTTGTAGTGCTCTTTTTTGGCTAGGAGATACCAACCATCACTAGCAATGGCGTTGATGTCTGTGTACTGAATTGCCTTGTGTGCCAAGGAATCGGCGTTGGCAAAGTTTTTGCGGGTAAGGAAGTAGTTGGCAAAGGTTGAGCAAGTAAGCGGGAGGTTCTTGTCGAGCTTGAAGGCAGTTTGCGTGTACTCTGTCATGGCCTTTTTGTAAAGTTGAAGGAATTCGGCGCTGTTGGCTGGGACACGACCACTGGCATCGAGGTAGTAGATGCCTAGCAAACTGTTCGCCCATTTGTTTGGGCTCACTTCTAGGGACCGCTCCCAGGCAGCTTTAGCATCATCTTTGAATCCGAGTTGCCAGAAGCAACAACCGATACCAATTCTTGGATCGGGATCTGCGAGACTGGGCATCTTCTGAAGCACTTGTTGGTAGCAGGTAAGCGCCTGGGCATACTTGCCCATGGAAAAGAGAGTGCGACCTTTGCCCATCATAGCCATCATATTCTTCTGGCCCGAAACCCGTAATGCCTCATCAAAGGACTTGAGAGCGCTCTGCAACAAGTCATCACGTTCACTAGAAGAGGAGCCTTTGGCGGGGCTCTGTAGTGACGCCTGTAGAAGAAGAAGTACACCGCGAGCTAGAAACAGAGGTGGGAAGGCGGGATTGATGCGCAGAGCTTCGTTGAGTGAAGCGGTTGCTTGGTTCAAGAAATACTCCTTGGTCTTGACTTCACCAGGCTGTGTGCCAGTAGGCGCAATACGGGGAGCTTCACGAGCCTTGTAGAGGTACAGAAAACAAAGACCACATGTCATGCTGACCTTTTCACGAGGGCTTGAGGTTTGGAGCACTTGGCCGGCACGCACCAGCATCTCTATGGCGTGATCTGCCTTGTTCTTTTTGGCATAGGCCATAGCTACTGTCATCCAGTAGATACGCGCCGCCTGTTCATTTTCAAGTAGTGTGCAAAGCTCGGTCGGATCATCGATCAACTCGTCCAGGTCAACTTCAACAGCTTCGTCTTCTTGGTCGCGCACAGGGATATCGATTGCGGAAGGGATATCGGAGAAGCGCTTGGCTGCAGTGCCGTCGCTACGTGAGCCATTGGCCGGACCATTGCGGGCAACAGTCGCCATGGTAGATAGAGAGAGAGAGCAACTTGTTTAGAATCAACGAGCAATTTGTCAAAGAGGAGAGAGGAGGCTTGGTGGTCCAGAAAAGCTTGGGATTTGGACGCGCTTTCGTGGTATGAGAGGGAAGAGGATCGCAAGGCTGAAGCTGAAAAGAACGGCGAAAAAGGATAGGATTACGGCTTTGGGGTCAACACATAGATCTAAAGGTAATCGCTTGTTGTGGAGAAAGTCTTTCTATGTGATGAAAAAGACTACGGGGAGAAGGCGTGCTGAAACGAAAATCAGTATTAAAAAATCTCCCCTTTGCCCGGGAAGAGGTATCAGGCAAGGCTGAGGCTGAAAAATATTCTGGCTTCATTACGATAGAAAAAGTGGGACTTAGCGAAACGGGTGTTGGGAAGATCTTCAACACCAAGGTCTTGAGTTAGAACTGCTTACACTTGAGTTTTAGGTTAGGTTTGATTACATTAGGTTTGCATGTGTTTGTGAATACATCTCTTTGCAACAACAGTGGCCCGAATAGAAACGCTATGGAAATATTATGGAGACTGTATAGCTCTTTGGTCGCTGGCTTCTTTGTGGAAGCCACCCTGCATGGGTTGTGTCTAGAGAACAGGCGCACGCTGGATCTGGATTGTTCCTTTTTATTCTGAGCGTGCAGTGATGGCAAATTTAAACATCGCCAATCTTAAAAACATCTTCGCGTGTCTCCTTCCAGGTTTCCCTGTTCTTCTTTGCCCACTCAATCTGAATTTTGGCGTATGCAATCTATAAAGCATATTGTTAGAGGGGCTTAACACTTGTGCTGATGGACAAGACTGTACTTACCATGTATCGTCGAAGGTCATCTTCCTTATCCACTTGGAAGCGCTTCATATCCTTCAAAATGCTAGAGCTAGAGTCCTTGACGTCCTGTTCTGCCACAACCTGAGCTTGCTCTAGATGTTCTATGCTCTCCTTGGTCTTCCCCATCATGTCGCGACGTGAACGCTCGGGATCAACATCTGCGACTCCCTGGATGGCTTGCCTTAGGGGGCCGAATATCTTATTGGTAATAGAATTGGTGCTGGGCATTTTGCGATGCAATGGTGCAGGTTCAGGGGCGCCTTGACGCGCTGATGGCACGGGAAAGTCGCCATGAGTGGGAGGAAAGTCCGAATCGAACGAGTCCGCATCATCAGCGTCGCGGCCATGTGTCGTAGGGGATTTAGCAGTAGTGGGCTTTGAAGATGCCCCTGATGCGGGAGATGATGCAAAATGAGCCTGACTGCTACTAAGGTATTGCTCGATACGCTTTGCTTCAGCTTCGCTGCGCTCTAACTGTGCCAAAAGAGCTTTTTTCTTTGCCAGCTCATCGGTAGTCATGTCCTGTTGCACGCGCTTGAGCACCCGGTAACGCAAAACGTTGCGCACCACTCCAGCAAACTGTGCGTTTTCGCGCATAGGCTCGGAGAAGCTAGCTCCAAGTCCCGTTGCTAGATCCTCTGTCGCAAGATATGCTGAATCTGAAGCCTGGCCGATCTTCTCTATGGCGGCGCCCAAGACTTGGTCTTGTTCAGATAGCGCAAATGCATTGAACTTGCCACCAAGCTCACAGTAGTCGGCTGCCAGATTGTTTAAATGACTCAATGTTCTCTTGTTGACTTTTTCGAGCGGGCCTGCTAAAAGCTGTTCGAGGTCTTTGATAGACGTCTCAAAAGCCAGGAAATACGGATCGAGTTCATACTCGGTGAGCTTAACATTGTCGGGTGGGAAACGTGCCGGTATACCAGGACTGACGGACGGATCGTGAACTAGTCCCTTTAATTTAGCAGAGGCGGAGGGGACTGGTAGCCAATTATGAGCGGGGGTGGGGTTCGCCATGTCCAGAGGAGGTGCTTTGAGAATTGATTTTGGGATAGTGGAGACGGGAGGCGAATTCAGGACCTCAGTCTGGACGATGTTAGTATTGGGGCCAACGTAATTCTTGTGCCAATTATAAACCTACCCAGCTTGCATTGGGGTCGAGGAACCGCCACCATACTCCGTCAGCCCTTACTTGTTCCATACGTCGGCACCTATTAAGGAAAACAGCAAGCATGCGTTTGCGCAAATCAATGATCTGCTGGTCCTGTTTTGCTGATGTAGGTCTGGCGGCATAGTCGGCCATGGTGTGTTTCTCGGGAATTGGGGGGATGATGAGGGTGGGATGAAGTCGAATGAGGGCATCGCGCAAGGACGCAAACTCAGAGTACCGGCGGCGTACCTCGAGATCCTGAGAGTAGTGTTAGATTATCTTTGGGAGATAGGCGATTGCAAAGCGATAACTTACGCCGGTGCGGATGGTGTAGACGATGAACTTGCCCCCAGTTTCAGGGCTTTTTCCAGCATCTGTGATTAAAATAGGAATTTCGGGATTTTCGTATATGATCTGCTCGATGCGGCTATCGTAGCCACCAGGCTTTCGTAATGGCTGTACGTCATCGTCACTGTCGGGGCGATTGTCGCGGTTGGCCGACCATTCGCGGGGCCTATCATCCTCTTCATCGGAGGATGGGGTATGCAGACGATTGCTGTGGGCAACTATATCATGAGACAGAAGGTTGGATTATTAGCAAATATGGCATAGGGAGCGCCGCTATTTTCACTGTCTGGACGCTTCACAAACCTTCACGAAGCACCGGTGAGGATGGAGCTATCGAAGAGGAGGAAAAGGACTCGCGGCGGTCAAAACCGCTACCATACGGGTTATTGTCTTCGTCGTTCCACATGGCGTAAGGCTTGGGGAGAGAGAGAGAGAGAGAGGTGGATTAAATATAACAAATCGAGCGGTAGAGCAAGAAAGTACGGCGAGATAAGAAATAATCGGTGCAAGTTAAAGTTAGGTGGGCGACGACGACAGAAGAATATAGTTACAAGGCTATGCAAATGCGTGTCTATCAAGGGATCGAGCAAATAGGCATGCCACCAGTACTAAAGTATCAAAGTTGAAGAGCGAAGAAATGATGATGGTGATGGCAGATATTGATGACATACAGAGGGCTACCCACTGATGAAGATTCGAAACAGCGGGCTTTGGAGCCCCAAAATCCAAATCACAGCGTATTTGCTGGGCCAAATGCTATTCAAACACAAGGCTGTTGCTGCACTGCTCTTTAGATTGAAACGAAACCCCCCAAAGCTTTACTTAAGCTCGTTTGCTCCAGACCCACTTATTTTCCTTCCACTACTACAAGAGTTTGTATGTTTCCGCGCGGGGGCGGGGTGTTTGTCATAGGCGAAGGGCTCCTCAGGCTTAATCATGACAGGGGGTAGCTAGGTCTGGTACACTATCACGTGACTTCTCGGGACACCTCGCTTGTAAGTTGCCTACGAGGTTTGTGAAGCTGGCACTGTAAGTGTGCCTGTTTACTATCGTATTGACGACAAACTTGAGATAGTGTAACTAAACATCGCTGCCTCTATATCTAAACGACAGCGTGGAAATATTTTAAGTCGAAAGTCAAGTTATATACACAGGATAAGAACTACGGGCATCGGCTTGAAAGTAGGGAGTAACAAAGCCGCTATATTAATCCCGTTTTCGGGATGGGAGGGATGCGCTATACTTACAATGATCTGCGTTGATCTAGGAAGCTTTTGCGCAAGTGTGTGCTGTGTAGCTGCATGTATATATATATATCCTCTGATCTGTATGGGTATGTTTCGGGATAAGCTGCTGGAAGTCAATCTTGCGAGCGACCGTGTTATCCATGGGGACTGAAGTATCTAAAAACTGTATTAGTGATGGATTCTGCAAGTACGAGGCAATAAATAGCACTACAGCAACATAGCGAAATATGCTGTCATAACTTACAGCTTCTACTACGTAGTTGCTATGCACCCAGGCGACTGTGAATGTCACTGGCACCCATACTACCTAGAAGACAAAGTCCTCATCTTCCCAAGTACTTTCTGCTCGAGCCTGCACACTAGTCACTCACAAAGCTCAGCGCCAGAGAAGCTCGGTATTGCATGTTAACAAAAGCTATTGCAAAAGGGCTTATTTTTAACTTAACCCCGAGAGAAATGAGCTGATATCTCGAGGATACCCTCTCACATCTTTACTACATATGACCTGGACAAAGTGAACGGGCTCGTTATCAAGACCTAGGAATACCGGCCACTCAAATTTCCCTCAGAAATAAGAGCCGCGTCTACATGAATACTCGCTCAACATCACATAGTCATTTACCTACATCAGCTACTTGAAAGCACTAATGAAACACACCAAAGTTATTCAAGCTTTGCAACAGTTTATCTCTATAGTGTGAAAAAAGCTAGAACTAAACACCCACGACTGCATCTCAAAGTCTAAGACTCAAAACTAGGGCTTGATCTCTCGATGATTGAGTGGGAATAGCATCGGCCCTGCGAATAACTGATCTCTTGACATCTGGTATCCGCCGCATGATTGGAGCGTGGGTTACGATTCTGATTGTCGCGGGAACTTTGTGAGGGATAGTCTCTAAGGTGTGACGTTTTGATTTTCCCCCCTGGATAAAAATGTCGGGCTTTGCCTATTGGCTCTGACATCGCGCCCCTTTGACTTAAGCGACTCGGGGAGCTATTGCTGTCGCTCCTCTGGAGTGGACAATCATGACAGCAGGTGCGATATTCGGTTGTACTGGACCGTGTGGGAGATGAAGTCCTGTCCTGAACAGAGCTTGGTGGTCTTTCTTTGGCTGCCGAGCCACTTTGCTTCCCTATAGTAGAGGGTGCATACAATTCTGCATCTGTCAATGAAAAAAAAGGGTTGGTAGTGCTGCAGTGAGCATAGTCTCCAAATGAGAAAATGGAGCTACTACCAGCTCCCTGACTTTTCATTGTCTGGGCTAGATGACGTAGCCTGATTTTCTTAGGAGCGTCCGTTGATGAGTCTGTATCGTTGCTCTTGCTAGGCTCCTCTTCCTTCTTCTTCGGGGTCTTCGTATGTCCAGTGCTATCCTTGCCAGCATCCGACTTACCACCCTCCACCTTCTCCTTTCCCTTTCCTTTCTTGTCCTTTTCCTTATGCCTTCCTTTGTTTTCGCCGTCCTTCTCACTATCCTTGGTCTTGGGTTGCTTTTCTTCATTTGGCTTGTCCCCATCTGCCTCCTCGTCCCCATTTTCTTCCTCTTTCTTGTCCTTCTTTTTGTCCGGGTTCTTCTCGTCTGTGTTCTCGATAGGCCCCGGAGCTGCAGCATTTTCTGGACCTTTCTTCCCAACGTCTCTTTCACCTTCCGTAGCATTCTTATCCCGTTCACCTCCCTCGTCCTTGGCGGCTGATGCATCCTTGTCAGCCGGTTGTGCCTTTCGAGAATGTCTACGTGCGTGTGACTTCAGTGGAATATCACATGAATGTCGGTTTTTTATGTCCTGTGAATCGTCGGCTGTTTGTTGCGTTAGCAGGGTTTTTTTTGTCATGGGTAGATGGTTGAATAGGTACCATTGTATGCATCTTCATCTTCATTGCTGCATGGCGAGGCAGCAGCAAATGCATGGTGGCGGCGTCTACCAAAGGTATCATTGATGTGCTCCCAAGTGCGATGGTTCTTTTTGAAGGTATCTCTATAGATGCCCGAGCTCTTCATGCGAAGATTGCTGCGGCCTTTGGCATTTTTGGGACCATCGTTGACTTGCCAGCTTTCATCTAGGCAGACATAAGAAGCGTCGTCTTGTACGAAACACTTGGCAGCAGGCGGCCTTTCTTTCTTTGGGGCACTATCTTTAGGGGCCCTTTTTTTATTTTCCAACTTCCGATTAGGTATGTCTGTTTTGTCGATTTTGGCCTCCGGCAAGTTGGATCTTGCTGAGGCACCAGGGGTAATAGGAGTAGATTCCGCGTCTTGTTTTTCTATGCCACCGGCAAATCTTGCTAGGAATGCCGTGATACCACCACTAGGAGCACTGCTATTGCTCACCAGCTTTTCCTTCTTGGTCTTTCTGATCCATAGCACGTAGACCACAGCAGAAAGGATAATAAAAACAGCGATCGATACAACGATAATCCCAGCTTGCCCACTTTCATCCAAGCAGTCCCAACCGCCAAGATCACAGCCATTGCGAGGTACTATATGACTAGAGTCACGGTTGCGAAAAGGGAATAGCGATAACGTATCCCAGAGTGGTGATGCAGGTGCCATAGCTGCGAGGTTTGGAGCGCGTAGTAAATAGTAAAATTCTTAGAAACCTGGTAGGAACGAAAGTTGAAAGACGACGGGAAAATCAAGCGATGGCTATTTGTATTTCTCTTTCGCCCCATCAAACTCAGCGTTGCACATCTCTCATTCGGGGGAGATAGATGGATAGTTGGTACTAAGGCGGGGCAACCAGTTATACTAAAAGGCTGTTGATAACGCTTATAAATTGAGAAGGAGCCCAGTTGATGTCTATCTGTCCTTAGATTTTTGTGCTGTTGCTGTTGTTGATTGCTATGTTTCATCCGATAACGTGTCTTCATCAGATCACCACGGCCAAGATGTCAAACAACCAGCACTTTCTCTGCGTATAATCATCTCAAATTCTGTTTGCTCATCTGGCATTTAAGGGTCTACTGGGACCGTATTCTCGTGAGATTAGACAAGAAAAAAGAACTCCAAGTAATCATTAAAGACTGCCGTTAACTAAAGCACATCTCCGGGAAATTCCGGTAGGGCGTACCCTGCCGAACGCCAAAAAATCACGTCCTAAAGGGCAAAGCATAACTAGAGAGACTAATGCTTCGCCGAGTCACAGCACTCCGCGGTGAAAATGCAGCTATCCGCTGCGTAGAGAAGTGCTTACTTCGGTATTTCAACTGTTACCCATGGCGTTGCCGCGATTTCCACGCATCTCTGATAGCGTTCTGCGCAGCCAAGAGTTCCTTCTGCGATACACCATCCTCAATACTACTTAGTACGCTTTGGAGCACAGTGTAATGATTGCCTTCCGACTTATCATCACGGAAGCGGCTGATGCGCCATCTTTTTTGGTCATCGAGATAGCACTCAACGATACGGTTGTCTAGGGGATCGCCGAGACTCTTCAAGGTCTCCCATTCTTCAGTAGAGATGTAAACATCTCTGAAGTATGTATACTTTTTAGGTCCGGAATCGCCCATAAACTTCCACAGTTCTGACTTTGGGGGGAGATCATAATCGTGATATGGCTCTGTGATGCCCTGAGCAATATCCTCGTCGTCCGGGGTCATCAAAGGGAAGATCAAGCGCAGCCGGCAGTCGACTGTATTCTCCTCGGGGGGCTTCCATTTAAGTATATGTGGGTCAGTGCCGTGCTTGTAAGGCGTGTTGCGACAGGTGAAGATAAGACCGTCGTTGCCATGCTTCAAGTTGGGAATGACGCGGTTGAAGATCATTTCTGTGCCGTAGGCGAACTGCATGTCTTTGAGCTGGACTTCAAAGGGTAGGAATTTACGCTCTTTTGGGTATTTTTCTAGCAGTTTTTCGTAGGGACGGTGTACTTTCTCGCTGAAATAGGCCAAACGCTTATCTAATGTGCGGTCCATAAGGTTCATACCACCTAGCGTCAAGCAGTCAAAGACTAGGAAACGTGGCACCATGACTCCATTACCATCATCATCCATAACGAGTTCGCCATCGATCAAGGTGCGATTATGGAAAGCTTGTATGTCATCACAAAGAGGGAAATGTAGACTGTGGTTGTTGTTGTACCAGAAGTCGTTTTTCCGGTCGATTAGATAATGCGCTTCAGAGCCTTGGGGGTCGGTGGTCAAGTATAATAGATATCGTATGCCATCGGATTTTTCGCAAACATAATAACTATAATGCAGCCAGTTAATTATAACTCTGCGATGCGTCATCAAATGAAAGCACATGAAGCCTTAACTCACTCTTCCATCATCAGCACACGAAGGTGCTCACGTGTAAAGCTTACAGGTTGGGCCCCAGGAAATGACGTTTGCGAACGTCCCAGTAGCCGCGCCACCTCAGCCCGTAGTTCATATACACCCTCGTTAAGCGGAACCTTGATGCCAGGCTCAGAGATAGACTTGATAGGCCCGTCCATATCGGCGGTCTTCAGCCAATATAAAAAAGGCAAGCTGATGGCGTTTGTTGCTGGTTAAATTCTATCGCATTCGTAGCACTGGTAAGCTCTTGGGTTCGCGTTGGATCTTAAATACTCTGGGTCACGTGATAAGGTTACTAGACCCGCTGCAATACTTGAGCTGAGAATCCTTGTTCCAGCTTGAGCTTGCTATATGGTACAACGGTTAGCCACTACTACACCCTTCTTGGGAACATGCTTGGCCAATCGTGAGAATCCAATACCAGAAAGTTTCGGTTACACATAGTTGAAAGTGGTTATTTGATACAATAATATTAACATATCATATTGACATAAGAAATTCCCCCCCTTGAAAATACACGACAACAAGACATAAAACTTTTAATATGCCACGGTCCACTTGCGAATTACCTTGTTTCCCCAGCATCAACCCCCAGCCATTCATTAAATCATGCTCGTCGTCTAACTAATCGTTGAAGTTTCGATTTCCACAATTGGAACAAGTGATTGGTTCTTCATGCCAAAGTATTTACCACATAGCCACGAAAGCGGCGATTGCCGCTGAGCCAAGCATGGTGGCAGTCGAGCGTCCCAGACGGCCAGCAACATTGAGTTGGTTGCGACCTGAGAATTCACCATTGGGACCATCATCTGTTGGGATAGGCCTGGTACCACTAGCGGTGGGGAATCCAGTGCCAATAGCAGTTCCTTGGCCGGTGGCAGTACTGTTGTCAGTAGTGAAAGGAGGCTGGCCATCAACAACTGTCAAAGTAGTGACAGGAGTCAGAGTTCCAGAAACCGTATCGAGAACGGTGATGATTTGAACAGAATCCACAGTGGTAGTCTGGAAGTTAGTGAAGGTAGGAGTGACCGTGGTAGTTTCAATCTCTGTGAAGTCATCATCCGAGGTGAACGCCGTGGGGGTTGCAAACTCTGTGTAGGAGGGGACTGAGTCATAGGAATCGTCTGAAGCAGTGACAGTGACAGTCACTGTAACAGATTCAGTGCAGTCCACATCAGATGAGGTTTCGTAATCAGTGCCCGTCAGAGACCAAGGAGCACTACCAGTACCAGTTCCAGGAGATCCAGTAGGGTAATAGTGGTAGTCACTGCTGTTTCCATATGGGGGGACAGACGAAGCAGTAAAGTACGAATAGTGAGGCCGGGTACCAGAGGACAAAGGGATTCTGGAATATCCCGTGCCACTGTCAAGATAGATGCCATTAGAAACGGTTGGATATAAGACAGGCTACACAAGAAGGCGTTACTTACCTGGCGATAGGAGGGTTCCAGACCGTCATAAAAGACGAAGAGAGCGTGGTAGCTGACGTACCAGGAAGAGTGATGGTGTTCATGGTGGTGATGTTAGAAAAAGGGACAGAGGCAAAGGCTGACGGTTCAGAAACTGGTATGGCAGAAACACCAGGAGAAGCAAAAGGGGCGATGATGGAAGAAGTCAAGAAGGGAGTGACGACTAGAGCCAGCGAGCCAATTTTAAGACCGAGGGGAGCGGGGTCCGCACGACGCACACTTCTCGCTCCTTCCGAATTGGTCACCTTCTTGTCCCAGTTGATGGTAACTGCCATGATTGCAATGGTGGCAGCGACGGCAACCACAACAGCGGCTAGCAAAGCAATTATGCGGATCCAGAACATTCTCCTAGAGTGTTTGACACGCTCGCGAGACACCTCAGGAACAGCACGATGGCCAGAATTGTACAGAATGGGCTGGCCATGGAGGCCATCGTCATGAATCTTGTGCATGGGTGACATTTCAACTGCTTCAGCGAAGCAACGATTAGATATAGGTTCTCCGTCTTTTCATTAAGGGTGCGAGCTATGCGCGGTGGCCTAGGGCTACCATATAGAAAATTTGGAAGGTGGGGGACAGGGCTTACTAGAAGACCGCTCAATGGGGGAAATTGCGGTGTTTGGTAGCTTGTTTGTTGTTTCTTGTTGAGACCAGACTGTGGCTTTGTTTGTATTGTTGATGTTGTTCTTACCGTAAAAGTGAGACCGTATTTACTAACAACGCACGATGGTTGTAAAAGCAGGCAACATCCGACCTAGGCCTTGCTGAATAAGTTGAAGGCGTCCAGAGAGAAGGGAATGATGGCAGAAAAGAGATGGAAAGAAGTTATACCTATGGTAAATAAAGGAATCTAGCGTAGTGACTCTATCAAGCTTGTTACTGTGACGGGCGATCTTTTCTCCAAAGTCCAACTTTACGGGTGATTGCCCAAAAGAAGCCACAAACTAGCAGTTCGGCAAGGCCAGCAGGAGAGTCAAAACGAAGAGCGACGGGGCAGTTGCGGGATGCTGAAGAATGCTCAATTTATGTATCGTAAGGAGATGAAAGTGTTTTACTGTTGATAAGATGGAAGTCAATCGTGTGCACTTTGAAAGCTCCGAAAGCGCCCTGTGGAAGCTGCAAACTACGTCTACTTCTAATGTCAAATATAGCGAGCACCACCTCCCTTATGACACGAAGCTCAAGTACCTAATACACTAGAGCAACGGCCCCTTCCTCCCCATCACTAGACGACAGGAATACTTGGAAAAAATGATGGGCCACTGGTATGGAGTCTAGGGAGTTGTCTTTCATTGTATGCCATCCCCCATCCCAACAGAGCTTCTAGCTTGCAACAAGCGGGGATGCGAGGAGAGTGGCGTGTTTCCACTTATCTCTTCATATCTTGCCACGATTCTTCGCGTCGGATGTGCCCTTTTTTCGATCGACATCTCAATGGAGCAACTATGACTGGAACTTGAAAATCCCCAGACAAAACGAGAAGATTTTGGTAGCCTTGACTAGTTGACGATCATTTATCGGAGATGTGGGCTCGTAGTATGTTCTTCTACATGCCCGGAGACCGCTGGAATGCCGCTGGTCGTTGTTGTCTACTCGGCAAACAAAGCCTCCTGTGGACTTAACGTACAGGCTTCTTTGTCGTTCAAAGAGGAGAAAGACAATTGCACGATTACTTAATCCAAGCTCTGCTACAGGGGTATTGGAGACAGGGATAGCTGCTGACGATAAAAATGGAGCTCCAAGACTGGAGGCTTTGATTTTCATAGTAACAAAATCTTCGCAACTTACAGGAACTCCAATAAGGCGTGGTGAGAAGCTCCGAGATTTAGTTGTCCCATGCGGCTATCAGTTCTTTGAAGCTGATAGAAGTGAGATAGTGCGTGAACGCGAGACTGCAAATACACAACGGTCTTCAGAGATAGACAGTCCGGCCTCATATGTTTTTCTAGTTGGTTAATCATTGAAGCTTGAACGCGTTGTTGCTTTGTCGCGTTGCACACAAACTTTTAGTAGCAGGTGCGCTTTAGCGTCTAGTGGCTTCAGTGGCCTTCGCGCGCTTAGTGCCAATATTGATAAGTTTCAGTGGAGTGCGCCTTTTTTTCCCCCTGTTTCTACCGCTGTAGTATAGACCTGAACTTTGGCTTGGGCCTGAACTGGGCTTTGCTTAGGCCTAACCAGAATCTTCGCGTCACCCGCTTGTGGCTGATTTTGCTCCTTCTGTATTACTCTAGCAACTCGCGCGTGCCTTGCAGATAAGCACACTTGCACGAGCAGCAACTCAACTCCAGAAAATCACCATCTTCGTGGCCCCGTAGACTTGCGACCAGCTTGGTGTTTCATAGCTGATTATTCATCTTTTTCTACGCCAATCGAACTTGACTATTCTTTGTCGTGTCCTTTAAGCCTCCTCTATTTTATCGCACTTGACCGCCGCTGTTAACCCTCACCACTGGCCGTCGTTTCGTATAAGCTTGTGGAAATGGCGCCCGCCAGACGCTCCCGGCGAGCCCCCCCAAAGGAACCCTCGCCGGTCCCTTCATCATCGCCAGATCTTTCCGACCCCGAAGAGGTACCCGAGGAGCCCGAACAGGCGTCGTCCCCGATTTCGGACCCGCCTTCCGATGTCGAAGACCTGGACTCAGTCGTCAATGGCCGTGATGGCGTCGTCAACAACGACGATGATGGCCCCAAAGAATCGCTTCAGTTCAACGAACAACTGTCATGGAAGCCTGGAAAGCCCATCCCTGTTAGCACGCTCATTCCGCGTTTGCGCAGGCTGCTCGATGAACTGTCGGATATGGACCAAGAACGAGTTGATCCCGAATCACTGACTGATGTGGCTGCTTCTCTGGCCCATCGCAACCTTATACAACACCGCGACAGTGGTGTCAGAGCCTTTGTTGCCGCCTGTTTGTCTGACGTACTGCGAATTTGCGCGCCTAATGCGCCATTCTCCAGCGATCAAGTTAATGTAAGCGCTGCCCCCCTCCCCCTTTCTCTTCAGCATGAATAGTCGCGGCGTGGGCCATTCTAAGCTGGTCTCTTCTAGACTAGTTAGTACCTTCGTAGAGAACCGCTGCAAGGCATGCTAACTCTCGCTGTTTCCAGACGATCTTCTCCTTGTTTATTCGTGACATAATACCCGCCCTCAAGGACCCAGGCGACACCTACCACGCCCAGCACAAATACGTCCTAGTTTCACTCTCAGAAGTCAAGAGTATCCTTTTAGTTCTTGAGATAGAAGGCGGGGATGAACTGTTTCTCCGCCTCACTTCTGCCTGCTTCGACACCATCTCCATTCTTTCCTCACAGGACCCCGAGGGCAATGTGCCACGCGACGTCGAGCATCACATGACCCACATCATGATCACCCTCATTGATGAGAGCCCAGGCATCCCGGCTCTCGTCATCGACTCTATAATGGCTCAGTTCCTGCGAGCGCTGCCCCCCGGGGGCCTCAAGAATCGCCTTGACCGATCCGATGATAGCAGCCAGTCTAACTTGCTCCCCAAGAAGATACCAGCTGCCTATATCATGGCTAAAAACATATGTACCGACTGTCCGGAAAAGATGTCGCGCTACGTGAGTCAGTATTTCAGTGATGTCATTATTGACGCCACTAGTTTGAGTCGTGGCCAAAACGAAGACGAAGATGAAGTCCCCGCTGGCCCTTCGGAATCAGATTTGCACAATATCCGGCAAGCACATCACCTTATTCGGGAGCTGTGGCGAGCTGTTCCTATTGTTCTTCAAAATGTCATACCTCAAGTGGAGGTTGAACTATCCGCCGACAACGCCAGTCTTCGCCAGCTTGCAACAGAGACCCTGGGTGACATGATTTCTGGTATTGGTGCTGCTGGCCCACCCCCTCCGCCCATCATGGATCCTTGTCAGTACCCTCAATGGCGCATGGATGACGAGCTGCCCGTCCACCCTTCTCAAACCGTTCTCAATTCCCCATCGGCAGTGCTATCATTCTCTCAAGTACACCCAACCGTATACCACAGCTTTATCAACCGCCAAAACGACAAGGTTTCTGCGATTCGCGCCGCCTGGGCGCTTAGCGTGGGCTACATAATTTCGACATCGGCGGGGAATACTGGTATAAGCCGTGAAGAGGAGGGCAAGCTAGTGCAAGCTCTTTCTACTAAAATGCTAGAGTATGATGAAAAGGTCCGTCTTGCTGCCATCAAGGCTATCGATATATTCAACATCAAAGATGTGGTAAACAAGCTCGGGTACTACGGTGGCGTTGAGCAAGAAGGATCTGTGTTGGCCATCTTGGCCGATCGCTGCCGCGATCGCAAGCCTGCCGTGCGTGTTGAGGCAATGGTTTTGCTGGGCAAACTGTGGTCTGTAGCGGCAGGTGAGATTGCTGCTGAGCATGACCTAGTCTGCCCCTGTCTTGGTGGCATCCCTTCTCGTATCATCGAGGTATACTACACTGGCGACCCTGAATCCATTGCAATACTCGACAGAGTTCTTCTAGAGTACATTATTCCCCTTGGATTCCCCCCACGTAAGTCTAAGAAGAATATCCAGACAGCAGCAATCAACTATGACAGCGACAAAGTCAGAGCAGAGCGTATCCTACAACTGGTCCGATCGCTCTCGGACAAAGCCAAGCGTGCATTTTTTGCGATGCAAGCCCGTCAGCCTGCAATGATGCCACCCGTTATAGCTTACATCCGTCAGTGTGAACTTTACAATGGCGGTGTCATCGAAGCCAACGAGGACAGGGTCACTGCCAATCTTAATGGTGTGATCAAATGGCTGAGTGGTCGCCTTCCCGATCAGCCCAAGGCCCAGGCTGATCTGGAGCGGTTTGCTAAAGTCAATGAGCGTCGATACTATGCCCTAGTCAAGTATGCTATCGATATAAACAATGATTTTAAAACTATTCACGATGCTATCCGAGAGCTTGTTAAGCGGGTCAATGGAGAGGGAAAATGCGCTGGTGTCATGGACACTTTGTTGCCTCTGATCTACCAGACTGCTTGTATCGCTTTCAACAAGAGCCACCTGGCTTCCTTCATGGAATTTTCTCAGAGCAACAAGAACGGCCTTGGCCCTGCTGCCCATGAAGTTCTGGGAGAGATCTCACAGCGGAATCCTGCTGTCTTCAAGTCACATATTGGCGAGCTCTGCAAGAGTCTCATGGAACAAGCACCCACACGTGAAAAGCCCAATGATCCTTCAGTCGTTGACGTCCTCAAGGCCTGTGCGTCTTATGCAAAGACTGAGACGGAAGATATGCCCCAGGATTCCAAGTTCCTGGAGACTATGAAGAATTATGCTCTGTATGGACGCCCACCCAAGGCCGCAAAGTACGCTCTCAACATCATCCTTTCCTCCAAAGACACTGAGGCAGAAGAGACCGCCCGCAGTATATTGCGCCGTATCATGAAAGAATGGAAGTACGGGGCGCCCAACTTCTTGAACCATCTTGCTTGTATCTCACAACTGGCACTCATGAAACCGAACATCACCGAAGATTATGATAAGGAAATTCTTGATATGACTATCCAGCAATTGCTTCTTCAGGTCAAGGGGGAGGCCAAGGACACCGATCCTAACTGGGTCGACGATGGGGACATGGACGAAGAGCTTCAAGCCAAATTACTTGCTCTAAAGATTCTCGCCAATAACCTCCGCGCTACTGCTGATCTAGATGATTCCAAGGAGCGCATTGCCGCGGTCTTCAAGCTATTACGAACCTTGATCACCAAAGATGGAGAG
This sequence comes from Ceratocystis harringtonii, assembly GCA_002018265.1. Lineage (NCBI taxonomy): Eukaryota > Fungi > Ascomycota > Sordariomycetes > Microascales > Ceratocystidaceae > Ceratocystis > Ceratocystis harringtonii. The sequence goes on along the minus strand of MKGM01000064.1, from coordinate 70,557 downwards.
CTGTGCAAAACCAAGGATACCCCCAAGTACCACCGGAGCCGTCTTGTGCTGGGCGCTGCTCACCTAATGCTTAAGCTCTGCTGCGAGAGTCGATTCGACCCCAATCTTAGTCCCAATGACTTTAACAACTTGGCATTTGTTGCCCAGCACGGTGAATCAGCCGTACGACATCGCTTTGTCGAAAAGTTACAAAAGTACCTTGCTACCAACGAACTCGCCCCAAGGTTCTACACCATTGTCTTCCTAACCGCCTTTGAGCCTGTTGCTACCTTTAAAGAGCGTCTTGGTACCTGGATTGATGCCCGTGCTAGATTTTTCGTTGAGAGATCCAAGCCTGTACTTGAGCCCGCCATATGCCGCCTAATATCGCTGCTCGCCCACCACCCAGACTACAGCAACGACGCTGGGAACCTAATCGATCATGCTCGCTATCTCCTATACTACATTAGTCATGTCGTCACGGAGGACAATCTTGGCCTTGTCCTTCGTTATGTCGAACGGACAAAGCAAACACTCGATGCCATCAATCCTGCCAGCAGCGAGAATATCTACGTCCTATGTGATCTTGCACTAGCCCTGCTACGGAAGTGGCAGGAGAAGAAGGGCTGGAGCATTCAGGTGTATGCCAACAAGGTTGGCTTGCCCATTGGCCTTTTCAGTGCCTTGCCCTCCCACAAGGTGGCCGTCGAGATTGCTGAGAAGCAGTATCTTCCTGAAGGTCTTGAAGAAGACCTTGACGGTCTTCTAAGATCAGTTGATCGCAAAAAGGTACGCGACAATCCGATTTCACACATTGATGGAATAGAAAAGAAAAACAGCTAACACATAGTAGAAACGTAAAACCGCTGATGATCGCCATGATCAGCCCGCCAAACGTACCAAATCAGTCAAGCTTCCTTCCAGGGAAAAGACATCCAAACCCCGGACAAAATCCACTCCCCGTAGCCATAGCGCACCAAAGAAGTCCCGCAAGTCTCGTGCTCGTGGCCAATGGGGTAGTGACGTCGATGACGATTTTGAGGGCCCTGGGCGCGATGTTGAGCGTCGCAAGAGTGGTCGCTCGCGTAGCGGCCGTACTTCGACGTATGTGGAACGTGATTCATCAGAAGATGACGAGGAGATGCTGGATGGCGTGGCTGAGTGGAGTTACCTTGATGATAACGGCAAGCCAAAGCGTGCTGTGCCCAAGAACGCTGAAGAGAGCGAAGATGAAGAAGACGAAGACGAAGACGAAGACGATCCCACAACTCCCAAGAAAGCAAGCATTGTCAACACGAACAAGCCTGCAGCTAAAGTCAATGGGCATGATACAGATTCGTCGTTGTCCGAGATCTCAGACATGGACGTGAGCTCAAGCGACGAGGCGGATGACGGAGTGGAACAAGCGCCGGTGCAGAAACGAAGTGCTAGAAGAAGATAGGGCAAAAGCAGAAGCACAACCGTGTTGCTTGTCAAGTAATCCCAAAACAGCGCATTGAGGGTCAGGGGCTTGGTTAACTT
>MKGM01000064.1:0-69049 GCA_002018265.1 Ceratocystis harringtonii | reverse complement strand
GGGGGGGGGCAGGAAGAGAGTAGAGTAGAGATTGGAGGTTCACGTATACCCTTATTCGTGGCTGTGTCTTCTATAGCCACATACCGTGAGTTGACTCAACTTGAGAAGGGAGAAGCTGGGCTTGGCCTAATTTGGCTTAGCCCAACTTGGTGTAGGAAGCGTATTGACTATTTACTGTCTTTCACTTGTATGTAGGCTCTTCTTGGTTTTGTTTGTTGGGTTTTGGTTTATGAGTACCATTATAGTTTTGTTTCGTTTATGAGCTGATAACTTTCTAATAAGCTGAACACCTCCACATCATCAATTTTGGAGTGTTATGAATAATCTAGCGTATAAAACAGTGAAGGCACTGATTGCACCAAGATGGGATAGTATATACAGGTCTAAAGTATTTGTTTTGTGAAAGGGTTATGTTGTCGTTTTCACCAAGCAATGTCAAGTTCGTCAATACAGTTTCACAATTGGGATGGATAGAAAATCATGCTCTGTTCAAGAACTCCAGCTACCCGTTTCAGCAGTATAGAAGCATTAAACCAAGAAAAAAAAGAAGAGAAAAACATAGAGGCCATACACACACCTCGCATCCCAATGCTACCATACTGGTTTCTAGTACCTCAGAATGACGTTGGAGGCACTACAGTAGACACGCCTGAACCTGGAGTCGTAGACCGCGTTGGATGGCCGATACGCAGATCGACCTTATCGCGGTGCTGGCGGTTTTTCAAATGCACTTCAAAGTTGGTTGCTGTTTGTCCTGGGCCAGGGGTGTAGAGTTTGCCAGGGCAATCTTTGCAACGCACACGCGGCAGGAACATGTATACGGCATTGGCTGGGGGTGGCTGCCCTGGTGGAATTTGCTGTTCCGTGTCGGGGTTTACAGCCGAGTACTTCATCAGAGCTTCGAACGAGTCGTACGGGTAACTCTTAGCAAGGTCTGTAAGACTACGGATGAGCCATGAGGGTGCTGGGGGCTGGGGTATTGTTAGTACAGACGGACGAGCTATGGCACAAAGCAACCACGCCTTCTCTCTTTTTGGATAGAGCACTTACTGGAGTGTGGGGCCTGCCGTCGGCGTTTGGCATCGGCGCAGGAACTCTGCCAATTTGGCCAGAGGGAACATGGGGAGTGCTCGGCTTAGCCATGGCAGTCGGTTCGCCAGAAGCGGACACGAGGGCTGGGATGGGTGGAGGCACAGGGGTAATCTTAACTTGCTCGCCATTCAACAAGGCTCGCAATCTCACCGGTGAGACGCGCAATGTGAGGAGAAGAGACTGTGGCTCATCCTCGTCCATGAAATCGCGGTGGCCGCGGCGTCCGACGCGTTGCGGCTCATGGTGTTCCGGAGTCTCACTACGGCCCACATTGGCCATACGCTGCTGAGCCGCTGATGCCGCACCGCGTATGCCTCGAGTGCGTGAAGTTCCAACGGCTACAGAATTAGCAGGGGCGGGCGATTCAGGGGCAGAGTCTTCGCTGTCATCTGATTCTGAGAGATCGCCGTCCACACGGGCAGCGCCGGGACCCCGGCGGCGGCCTGCACCAGCAGCACGCTTGAAAAGTCTGCTTTCTTCAATCGTGGCCGCTGAGGCAGGGATGACAGACGATACGATCAGCGTGCGGATGGTTCGCTGTCGTTCTTTGAGGTCTGGCAGTTGTGGGCCGCCACGCCGGTTGACGGATCGCTTCTGGCGGCGTTGCTCGCGTGAAAATATGGTTTCGTTGCGATCTAGATCGCCCTCACTCATCTCATACATATACGGCGCAAACTCCTTGGCTTGTTGCTGTGGTCTCAGCACCGAGGGCAAAGGAGAGGGAAGGAATGCTGCCACCAGATCTGCATCTTCCACTGGCCGCCCATCAAATGGATGGCCGATAGTGTATAGCGACTTGGTGAACAGCTGAGTTTGCTCGCGGATACAGTGTGCAATGGCGGTTTTGAACTCCCCGGGCAGTGCTAAGTCACGGGCCATATTTGTTGCGAACTCTTCGGGGGAGTTCAGAGGATGGTTCATTTCCCACTCAAACTGATCGACTAATGTATGGGTTCCAATTGTTATGTTGAGCTTGATCAAGACCCGCATTTCGTCGTTTTTGAAAGCAGTGTATGGGATTTCAGGGTCTAGCGAGTCGTCTTTAATATGGGCGAATGGGTAGTAGTCTTCGAGTTGTTCGCAGATTTGGCTGACAATCATGTCGTAGACTATTTGAGTAGCAGGAGGCTTGATGCCCATGTCTTCCACAAGCTGGGCGGCAAATAGCTGGGGCGTGATTATACGATCGTGGAGATTCCATGTAAAGGTATCTCGTAGCTTGATCTTCTCCCACTCGACCTCTAGTCGTATTGGCACTAGATCTTCGTGTAAGTCCGCCTGTTTCTGCATGTCTTTGCGCCTCCACTTGAGCGCTGCGGTAATGCGTTTTCCGGGGGGCGGCTTTTGGCTGGGGTATATAACCCGAGAATGGCTCATGCTTTCGGTGAATCCATTAGCATAGCCCTGATAGCCTTCGCCGTAGAGCCTGCTGGGTGTAAACCATGCACGGTAGTCATTGCGGATGCGCGCGTAGTCGCGAACCTCTTCAATAGCATCTTGTGTGTCCTTTTGCGACTTCTTTCCTACCTCGGCGAGATTGATAGCAGCCAGCCAGTCGCGAGTGATGTACTGCTCTAGCATCATTTGTTGGAACGATTCTTTAGTGCGAACGGGGATGCTAGAGCCCCCGTTGCCAGGCTCAGACGAAGCTACGCCGGCAACGGCAGCATCTGGGTTTTCAGACGGCCCATCCGATGACTGCTTAGAGACGGGCTGAGGAGTGGGCATCGACATCGTGTGTGTGGTGGGGTTTGTTCGGCCGGATCGAGGTGGCTGTCGCAACGAGCACGTGGATATTTAGGGGAGGAGGGAAGGTTGCTAACTGCGGACGCAGCAGCTTGGCTAAGTTAGATTAATAGCCTGCAGAGTAGATATAGGACAGTAAAAGGGGAGGTTAGTTCCAAAGACTATAACACAGGCATGCGGATCGTGCGACTAATAATGCGACAAGAGAAATGCGACAGGTTAGGCGAGGCTGACAAAATGCAGCCGCGAGCGAGGGCTCTGAAAATTACCGTAGCCGTGCTATTGGGGGAATTGGCTGACGACCTAGGGCTGCTTTACGCGTAGCGTGTCTCTCCTAACAGCCAGGGGGTCACTTTGCGTGCCAGAGGCAGTGTAGAGGTACTTGGTAGCGCTAACGCTATGGGTCATAGGGTGAAGGCTGTGGCGCGAGGTTCTTTCATATGCACAAAACACCGCTACCAGCACAGTGCGCCACATGAGCGCCACAGCGTCATACGCGGCGCCCCACTTCCCCGCCTGAAACGGGCAGCAAGCAGAGCGGGTGAGGGCTTCGAAGCTTCTTGCACCTCACAACTAAGCTGTCCCTTCAGATTTTTGCAGAGCTTTTTAGTGGTCGTTCCTCCTAATTGCTACTGAGGAGATTTTGCGGTGTCTAAAAGTGCGATATATCCCATTATATCCAGCAACCTCAATTCAAGATGACTGCCGAAAAGAAGGAAGTCGCTGTCGGTACGTGTGCTCAATTTTGCTCAATTTTTTTCTTTCTTTTCTACGCCTGTCCTGATGTCTCCGCTGAAAGGGCATTCTCAATATTCGGGTTCTTAGAGCCTCTTGTCATCCTAGCGAGCCTAGCTTGGGTGCTGCTGAATAATTCTTTTATTGCAAACCCCCGTCAAGACGGTCACCACCGGCCTCCTCTCATCATTGATCTGCAATGGCCGGCCAGGCTGTGATACACCTGCTACTTGACGTCACGCCATGTCACGCCACAAAATTTTGCGCAGCTGGTTGATGAGAGAACGACCATTTCGTACACCTGCTGCGACAGACCCCTTCGCCTCGTTGTCTAACCATGTTTTCTTCCTCTAGACTACACTCTGAACAACCCCGATACTCTCACCAAGTACAAGAACGCTGGTGAAATTTCGGAAAAGGTCCTCGATGCCGTCAAGAAGCTTTGCGTTGCCGGCGCCAAAATCTCGGACATCTGCGGGAAGGGTGACGAGATCATGGCTGAGGAGATTTCCAAGGTCTACCGCGGCAAGAAGATCAACAAGGGTATGTATGCTATTACCGCCTACCAGCCACTGCCGGCGCATGTCTTCCTTGGCTGCCATATGTGTCAGCTCTTGTGCATGTCCGTGAATGCGACTTTCTCATAGCCATTCTATGATGCAAAGATACGCAACACAGGACACGCCTACCATGGAGCTCAGCTAACCATTGTGTGCGCAGGTTTCGCCCATCCTACTACCGTCTCCCCCAGCTCTTTTGTCACTCCCTACACTCCTCTCAAGACCGATGAGGCCGAGGCTGCCGTGGAACTGAAGGCCGGTGAGGCTGTCAAGATCCAGCTTGGTGCTCAGATTGATGGCCTCGGTGCCATTGTCTGCGACACCATCATTGTGTCTGAGCCTGCCCAGATTACTGATCGCGATGCCGATCTCCTGCTGGCCACCTACTACGTCAATGAAGTTTTGCTGCGCCTGATGGTGCCCCCCGGCACTTTGGCCACTGGCACCGAGGAGGAGAAGGCTAAGGCTGCTTCTGTCAAGCCCCCCACCCAGTCCAAGATCAACAGCATCCTAGAGAAGGTTGTTAAGACCTACGAGTGCAACTTGGTCGAGAACACTACCTCGTGGCTCTTTGAGCACAACGACATCGAGTCCAAGAAGAGAATTGTCTTGGCCCCTCCCGAGGGCACTAGAGGTGACGGCACTCCCGAGATTGGCGAGGTCTGGGGTGTTGAGGTCGGTGTCTCGCAGCAGTCTGGCAAGATAAAGACTTTGGAGAACCGCCCCACTCTGCACCGCCGCACCAAGGAGACCTACGGCCTAAAGCGTCCTACCTCTCGCAAGATTCTCTCTGAGGTCCAGAAGAAGTTTGGCACCTTTCCCTTCTCCCTCAGGCAGCTTGATGACGAGCGTGATGCCAAGTCTGGTGTCGTTGAATGCGTTCGTGGCAACGTCTTCCGCCAGTACCAGATGGTTGGTGACAAGGACAACGCTCCTGTCGCCCGTCTATTGACCACTGTTGGTATGTTTGAATTCAATTTTGTGTTTGCCTTTGCCGAATATATTATTAACCATGCTCTCCCCTCTTTTCAACAGCCATCACCAAGAACGGTGTCACCAAGCTAGGCGGCCCCGTTGCCCTGGACCTGGAGAAGGTCAAGAGTGACAAGAAGATCACCGACGAGGAGATTCTGGAAATTCTGAAACGGCCTCTGCGTAAGGAGAAGAAGAACAAGAAGAAGAACTAAAGATACAAAACACGTACACGTACACGTACAAGCGGTCTTTGATACAGCCGTCGTATACCAATGAATAAAAAACAACGCATAGAACAAATTAAAAGAAAGCATGCAGACGGATAAAAGAGGCAAGAGCCAACCAGCTGCGATGAAGCTCACCAGATGTGTGGCAAAGGACGGTGTGTAAGTTCGAAACTCGGCCAACATTCATGCGTGTCATGCCATTCAGAGTCTATCATTATCATGGCAACGAAGTGTACTACGGGTTGAATGTCGGATAAGAGCAACAACATGTTCGAATGTTCGAAGTTGCGGGTGAGTGAGGCAATAGCGGTGGTGACAACGACACACAGCAAACAGCGACTTGGCTAAGTCTGACTGAACTACACTGGACTGACTTTTCCGGACGGAATGTAGGCTGGGGGTTGGGGAAAGGTCGGAGTTCCACTCTGATAATTGCCTTTTTTTTTCTTCTCTCCCTAGACCGCCTGGAGGGCAGAAGGATGAAGATTGATGGAATGGGTAAGTTTGTGTGGAGGAGCGCGGAGCCTATTATGCCACTACTTACGCCCATGCCCTAGACAGGCGTATGGCTCAGGCCTGACCGGCAATGGCTGATCTGACTTGCCCAACTTAGAGTTGTCGCTTGGGGCGGATGCCCGATAAGACCAATACAAACTATAATAATCACGGGGAATAACATACACAGAACAGGGCGAAGATCAATCTCAGTCACTGTGCTGCCCGTCAGCTGCGTCGAAGCGTTTAAACAGCAGACAACCAACGAGGGCGGTCTGCAAAGGACATGAAAACCGTCGTTGCGCTCCGTAGGCAAAGAAGAGAGCGCATCCACGGTCGTCTGCTCTGCTCCTATGTGGTGTTTAATATTACATGAATGAGTGGCGGTCTAGAGGCGGTCAAATGGAAGAGCACTCGACAACAAGCCAGTTGGCGAGGCACACGCCTGGGGAGCATCTAGCTAGGCAAGAACCTAGGACGGATGGACACTCTAAGCCAGAGATAGTTGTTGGCTGTTGATGCATATACAGTACGCCAAGACATGGTAACGTATGGGCGAGGGTGAGTGTGTGATATACAGTGTTAGATAAGCCCTAGATTGCGACGATATGACGGGATGAGATTGTAGGTGACCATGTTATTGGCAGCAATAGGGTCTGCTATATCTTTCGCTCCTCCTCCTCTCTTTCTCTAATCTGCCCCTTAGCATTATAGTTATAGCAAGACCTGTTATATGGAATGGGCAGCATCTGATATTGTGGCCCCCAGTACCGTCAAAACTTGGTATGTTGCTGTCGTGGCGTTACGTGTGTTTTTTTATTTTTATTTGCCATCACGACAGGGTAGTATGACAGCTTTAGCCCCTGTAGAAGTGTGTATTTCAGCACATGGGCTATAAAATACAGTGGCCTATCACTGAATGCCGTAATAAGACACCCAAGGCCACTGAAGGTGGTTCCCCTGAGTGCCCTAAACACTCGGATTCAACCCCACTGAAAGCTCAATTTCCTTGCGCTTCCCCTGGCTAATTTCCAGAGGCCAGGTCCTGTTTACGCTCGGCCAGGCTTGTGCTAGCAAAGAACTTGTGATCCTCTCTCGTCCAAATCACCTCACGAAATTCACAGGACCCTTCTTCCCTCTTCTGCTCCCCCTCCCCCAAACCAGAGCTGTACCTCAAAAACACGCCTCTCAACCGATAATTATATTCTTCGCTGGCGCTCTACCCCCAGGCTGAGCCACGTTTGATCAGCTACAAGCCAGAAACCTGGACCTCTATTTTCCCTCCATTTCGCTCCTAATCGAGCCCTCAACGAAACAACCCACCAAGCTTCATAGCCCGCTGCCGAAGCCCGAAGGCAAGCAAGCAACAGCAGAAAGCGAAGAAAACAACCACCAGAAATCAGGCCAGCACTCGTAGCGCATATTAGGCCTCATCCATTGTTAAACGCGCGATACAGTACGGTACGTTTTTTCCTGTCCAGAGGGCCAATAGCGACGAGTTCCACCAGCGAGTAAAGAGCCGGTCCTGCCGCTCTATTCTAAGGCTTGGAGGCTGACCAGAAAATTTCTCCGCGCAGGTTTTAAAAGCCAGTCAGGCACAAGGGACAGAAGATACTGTCAAGACTAGACGTTTTTCTAGCTCCCTCCCCCTCTCTCTCTCTTGTTTTGGCTAGCAACATCAGGGAGAAACGAGAGCGTGTGAGATAGAGAGAGGTTTGCCATTATTAGGTGCACATTATCTCACGAGGACACTCTCAGGATAGCCGCGATTTCAAGAACACGCGCTCAGTTAACGCGAAAACGAAAAGAACCCGGAGGGCTTAACGGCCGCTACCTCAGAAGAGATAGGATAATGTCTACGCGGGCTACACGGTCTCGGATCGCGAGTCCAGCGCAGGCACAGGGCCAGGGCACGAATTCCTCCAGCAGACAATTAGAAACAACCCCCAAGGGTGCGGCATCCAGTAGTGGCAGTTCGCGATCATTTCTACAGAGATGGCTGGAACCTGAGATACAAAACAAGGCCAGCTTTGAAGAGCACGGGCTTTTGCGATGCGGCGTGCTCGAAAATATGGCTGCTCTAGGCACGCTACCTAAGCTACCGCCTAAGAAGCGTGCGCAGCAAAATAGCAAAAGCGCGACACCCATGGCCACAACAGCAATGGGATCACGTGGCTCTATGGCCACCGCGGGCTCTGCTTCACGGGACAGGCAAAGCGACAAGCAGCCAGTTCGCAAAATTATTTTACATCCACCAGCATCGGTGTCAAAAAACAAGAGGACTACAGACATCGATTACGCAACGGATGGCAAGATCGGGGCAAGTGTAGACATGATGGCTTCGAGTTTATCCGCCTCAAAGTCAGGCGGGCGTAAGACCACATCAAAAGACTTTGCACCGCCAGAAGACGAGAATGATGACGACTACCGACCAACTGTCAAAAGGTCAAGGCCTGTGTCCTCGGCAAGCGGCAATAATAATAGTAGTGCCAACAGCAATGCCAACAGTGCCACAACAACCAGCATTCCTAGGCGGCATGCTGCATCTGCATCTGCATCTGCATCTGCATCTGCATCTGCATCTGCTGCTAGCCCAGGCCAGCTGTCACTGTCAGTATCAACGGAGCCTAATCCAGAGTTGAGAAAAGACTCATCGGCCACGCCAACGGCTACAAATCTAGTCATGGCCACCCCCACGCCCACAGGCCGCAAGAAACGAGCAGCGGCATCAGTAGCAGCAGCAGCAGCAGCCAAAAGCGCTAGTTTGGAAGCAGCGGCTGAAACAGTCAAAGCCCTGGTGCATAAGGCCGAGAGCCAGGGAAGACACGCAACGGCCCGGACGCTACAGGCTGCTTACAATGAGAACGCAGGCGATGCAGAATTTCTCAGCGTTATTGACAAAATCTATCGCCAGCGTTCACGCCAGTCGGATGCTTCCATGTGGGCACAATACGAGCGTCTGATTGGCGAGAAGCGCCGTGAAAGGCGCGAAAATCACTTGGCTTTGGGCGATGGCTACGACGACAACGGCTACATTGATAGTGATGGCGATGATTACAATGGTGAAGTCACTGCTACTGCGATTGTATGCGGTGTGCAAATCCAGAGGACAATGCATCGGGGTGTCCCAGGCAGCGATTATAACAGCCCAGTCAGGACACATGATCATGATGCATTGGGGTTTGGTGAATCTGTCTCGGATTCTACTACTGGTGCTGGTGCCCAAGCAAAGAGTGCGCGAAAGAGAAGGGCTGGAGTGGCACGTGATGTGGGAAATTCTGGGTCTTCAGGGTCAGGGTTTGAGCTGGGGTCAGGATCTGGGTCGACTGTGACAGACCACAGCTCCTTGGGCTTAGACCAATTTCAACCTGGCTGGGGCCCTAGAAGCAGCACTGCAACAAGCGCCAGGACATGCAGTATTAGCGGCCCCAACGCCAGCAATACCACTATCACCACAGCAGCCAATAGCGGCGGCAGCAAGAAGAAAAAATCAGCTATGCACAACAGCAGCAGCAGAAGCAGCAGCAGCAGCAACAACAACAACAACACCACAATCACTACTACCATCTCTAGCAGGAAGCCTGAGACGTCTGTAATGCTAGGTGAACCCCAGCGCCATCAATCTAGTCACGGACGCGAGAACAGCGGCCAGGCTTCATCTCAGTCGCAGTCTCAGTCGCAGCTCACTCCTTTTACACGTGTCATCAAACTGAAATCGCGTGTGTCTCTTCCATCCAGTGCATCGCCACGGACACCAGCCAGTGCAAAGACGGAGAAGGAAATTGCTGATAGTGCCGGCGAGGAAGAGGACGGCGATAATGATGTCAGCCCCTCGTCGCCGTGTCCTGCATCACGTTCTGTTACTAAAGATAGAGCATCGTCTCCAGACCCCTCCAAAGCCTTTGCAAACGTGAGATCATCAAAGCCAAGGTCACTGTCGCTATCCAGCAACTCGTCACTTTCATCTTTATCGTCAGTCGATGAAGATCTGCTGCTCTCTGAAGATGAAAATACTGCTGCGCTACAGCGTGATCATGGGCAGAACTATAATGAGCAGAGGCCACAGGGCCAGCCAATGATGGCCAAGAACTCCAAGCTGGCCAGCTCAGCCAATCACAGAGGTGGCAGCAAGGGCACCAAGAGCAGAGTTAACAAAAGCAAGGGCACCATGACTGCCACCGCTACCAATTCTGCCAACGTCAACCTCAGTGCTGGCTCTAATAGTGCAAACAATCACTCGTCCTCTGCCTCTACCTTGTCTTTGTCCTCGTCACAACCCACCACAATCTCAGATTTCTTTCGTCGTACCGCCCAGCTACATCAGGAGTACAAGGCCAAACTTGACGCTTCTTCCTGCATCGCTCCCCCCAACCCATCTTCTCATTCATCCTCTCCACTTGTTACGTCTCCATCACAACACCATACTTCTCTTGTGGAAGACGCTGAAAAGGCCAAGTTAGATTCTGTCGCTGAACTGCGTCGTGTCTGTATTGAAACCACTACTGCCTTGACCCCTAATACAAGCAGCTCTATACGTGAGGCTACCTCACAAGCTTGTGAAGCTAGCAGTTTTCGCCTTCGTCCTCTACCTCCTCAAATCAACCAGGCAGCGCCTTCACCTACCTCTATTGAGGCTATAGACGCCATGTCTAATAAATACAAAACTGCACCGGCTCCTGGCACCGCTTCCACATCTTCCCTATCCTCTGTGTCATCCACAGCGCCGTCCCTCGCTGTTTCTTGTGCATCTGGCGCAAGAGCCACACGATCATCCCTGAAGCGCCCCCATGAAGGCGACGACGCTACCTTAGAAGCCTCGCCGCCTCGTGCTGTTTCTCACACTCCATCTCGTGCCATGACCCCATCGCTGCCCCCCTCAAAAAAACAGAGGATGGGTCCTCGTGTTAAACTTTCGCCGAAGAAGGGTAGTGCTACTTCTGCTGGCGCTCCTCGGCCATCGTCCCGCTCTGGAAATGACAGTGGCCCATCTCAAGTAAGTATCACTTAATTTATCCATTACCATCGTGGTTCTTTTTTTCTAACATACCCCACCAGGATAACGACGACTTTTGCTCGGCTTGTGGAGCAAGCGGTGAGCTGCTTTGCTGTGATAATTGTGTCAAGGCCTTTCACTTTGGATGCATCGATGTCGAATCAGACAAGCTCCCCGATCAGTGGTTCTGCTGGGAGTGTCGTATCACCAGAGTCCCATCCACACTTCAATTATCGCCAGTTCGCGGGTGTTTTGCTGCCCTTGAAGTCGTTTTAGAACGCAATAACCCACGGGCTTTTCAACTTCCGCATCATATCCAGACTCTCTTTGAAGGTGTCAAAGTTGCACCTGATGGCACATATGAAGATGTCCTACCCCTAACAAAGAAGTACGTGTTGTTCATACTCTCCTCCTTGCCGTGTCTTGGTGCGCGCTAACATCTTATAACTCATGAATAGACGAGACAGAAAGACCGAGGAATTTACTGACTGGTATAAGCTCCGTGACGGAGACTCCGCCGTGCTTTGCAAGGCCTGCCACAAATCTGCGGACACCATTCGGCCAATCATTCCGTGCAGCAAGTGCGGCTTACACTGGCATTTGGACTGCTTAGACGAACCCCTCACTGTACCGCCTGTTCTTAAGACATGGAACTGCCCCTTGCATGTTGAGCCTGATGCACTGGCTATGTTGATATCTGGCCCAGCCCACCGTTATCGCCGTATTAAGAATGCCCCTGTCATTTCCCCCATGTTTGCACGTGGAAATCAGAACAACGGCATCTTGGAGATTGAGGATGACTTGGACGAGCTCCAGAACGAGTACGAGCAGAATCTTCAGCAGTCAAGGAATGCCGGGTGGGCTGATCCCCAGTCCTTTGGCCGTACATATCGTCTCAAGGCGAGTGCTGTTGTCAAAGACTTTATTGAAAGGTAGGTTAATCTGCAGCCCTCTTCTCTCCGTTATGGCAAGTCCTGAACTAACAACTAACCGTATACAGCGTCACTATCTCTAAGCGTCCGGGAACGCTTGCCGAGAAACGTCTCAAGACAATGTGGTCTGAAAGAAAGCTTGAGAAGAAAAAGGCAGACGAGGGGAGAACTTTGTTTCAAGACTGCTCTATCCCTGAGGCGGAGGCAGCACTTGTCATCGCAACAATGGCACATGCCCCGGCCGTAACATTCGCCCATGCCTCTCCAGCCACTCCGGCTCCCAAGTCCACAGAGCCATTAGCTATCCCCGCCTCGCCCGCCCCCACGAACTCGTCCAAAACAGACTCAGACTACAATATCAGCCTTGCATCTCCCAACTCGTCTGCTTCTGCTGCCACTGCTGCCATGGCCAAAGAAGATGTTCTCTCCTTGATCGCTGGGCAATCTACCAGTCTAATTGCCAGCGGAGGGCCTCTCTCCGAATCCACCAAGAAGTTCCTTCGTGGTGCTATGTTGCAGATTCAGCTCGCTCTCGGTGACGACGCTCCGACCCCACCCCTTGACCCCACAAAGTCCCTACCACCATCGCCCATTAATGCACACAGTCATGTCGCGCGGTTTGAGTCGGCTCTATCACCGTCGCAAGATCCGATGCAGGCCGACGGCTCGGACTCTATGATGACAGATCTTCCGAGATCAGAAGCAGGGCGAGAACCCATGGAACCAGCCACAGCCTCCCCCGAGGTCAGGGCTCAGGTGCACGCCAGCAAAGCTGGAGACGACGGGTCATTCTGCGGCACAGCAAACAGACGGCGACCTGGAGTGGTGATTGTAGATGACGAAGCCATGAGCGATGATGTGACGGCGATACCCGAGATATAAATGATGGGGCAGCTAGTTTTTTTTAGGTTTTTTTTTTCTTCCCGTCATTGTCTCTGCCTGTTTGTTTCTTTCCTTCTTCTTTTATCCTCCTTTGATACTACTACCCGATGGGCTGTTTATATTCTCTATACATTTCCCCCACGCTGTGGCGTGTTCTTTTTGTTCTCTTCCCTTCCCTTCCCCTCCCCTCCTTCTCCGCCGTCATGGCCACTACTACTGCACAACACACACACAGCACACATACCTACCTGCCTACCCGCCCTCCCTCTCCGCGTCTCTGCTACTACCGCCTCCTTCAATGCCTGTTTCCTTCTGTTTGTTTTCCCTTCTTTCAGTACAGAGTGGCTGTGCTTTTTCTTACTCTACTCCACTTCATTCCCTTCTCTGCAGCTTTGCTGCTTTTGTTTTCCTTTGCGTAGCTCGCTACTTCAACGCTGCCATCTTTCCTTGTTCTCGTTGTCTTTCTTCTTCTTCTTCTTCTTCTTCTTCTTCCTCACCATGTAGATTGGGACAGACAACCACAGAAGTATAAGTACAAAACACAGACTTGTCTATGCCTCCTTGTAGCTAAACTTCGGCCTGTCCCCGTGAAGATTTGTCGTGCTGAGAGCACAAGGTACATACATACAATAAAACAGACACAGTAATAGATCAGCGTACACGTAGGCATACATGACATAACTAATGCGACAAGAAACAATCAAACTTTATATAACGAATCCCAATATGACGCCTCTCAGAAATAAACATTCATATACATGACACCGTAGCTCCCATAGATGCCAACACAAATCTGTAGCCTGGCTGAAGTGAGGATGCTGCAGGAGACCGAAACAATAGCGTCACTGACATCTCTCGATTTCCCCATAGTTTTCCACCAATTCTTCTCTGTATCCCGGCATTACGCCCGGCCTCGGCGAGAGTTGTCTTGGGTCTGTCCCTGGCCACCCTGGCCACTCCCTTGTGACATTCCATTGTTATATCCCATCGGCGGCATCTGGCTCATGTTATGGCCGTTACTGTTGTAGCCATACTGAGAGTTGCCACTCATGTTCAGGCCAGGTGGGTAGTTGGGAGATATACCCTGAGGGTTGCTCGAGTTACCCATACCTGGAGCAGTGGCAGGCATACCACGATACTGGTCTGCCGGATAACCGCCATTGTATCCATTACCACCCATGGGAGGGTAGTAGTTACCCATCGGGCCGCCACGGGGAGGACCGCCACTTTGATGACCCTGAGGACCGCCATGGTAGGGAGGCATAGCCTGTGATGGCATGGGGTTTTGTTGGGCAAAGGCGCTGGCAACAGGTCCAAAAGATGGGAAGGGAGTCATTCCAGATTCACCACCTTCTGAGCGGCCAGGAGTACTGTAGCTTCCTGACGGCTGGGGGGTAGGATTGCTAGACTTCGAGGGCCCGTTGTTATAATAAGGGGCATTGTTAGGCTGCTGGCCTTTCGTCTGAGAAGGACCGGTGGGTGGGGCCATGCCAGTAGGACCCTGGTTCTGCCGGGAAGCAGACTTGGGGCGCTGTTCAACCGCAGAAGTTTCACGGGGAGCATTAGGAGCACCAGTGTTGCGGGTGGAAATTCCAACTTCGTCCATAAGACGCTTGTAGCCTTGGTTAGGCTGGGCCTTGATAGCAATGAGAACGGACTTAACTGTCTCAATGACTTGAGGACGGATGTTATCATCGAAGAAAGGAGTAGTCAGCACCTTGAAAATGAGTGTGGCACCGCAAGAGTGGTCTCTCAAAATACCCTCGAGGATCTTCTGCTCAGGAGAAAAGAACATGGCCTTGATGATAATATCGCGAGCTTCGGGCTCTGCCTTTTGGTTAACAACCTTCAACACAGTCAAGTATGCGACCTTGTGTGTGCATAGAAGAATCAAATGCTCGGCTAGATGGGGGGCCAGAAGTGCACGACGATGGGGGAAAGTGCACGAATCTAAGTACCAAGTCAAAAGGAGTGCACCATTAGCATTGGTAGCAAGCTGGGCACTATGCAGAGCAATAGCAGCCGCCATCATACGCTGGCCATCCTTGCCGCAGGCATAAGCCTCGAGGCAGGCACGCATAGCTCGGGCGCCATAACGACCCTGAGCGATCTCCCACATACGTCGAAGCATAGCCTCGAAGATAAAGTCATTGTAAGGTGTGCCAAACTTGAGGCATCCCTGTAGCACATAGTTTCCATACTGGTCGAGGAACAACGAGACAGTGTAAGGACGCAGATTGTCAGCAATCATGGTCATTTGCTTGGGGGTTTTGCACACATCGATAATCTTCTGGGCAGCCCAGGTGCCGTTCTTATGAACACCAATTTCGGCCAGATGGGGAGCAACGCGTTCCAACATCTGGTCACGCACATCGTCAGAGCAGTACTCAAAAAGCTTCTGCACGACCGTGTTACCAAGATAGTCAGAAGATAGTTCTGCAACCTCAGGCAGCATTTGAATCGCAGTGAGCTCAATCTCCTCGCGGTGCATTGTCTGGTTATCGATACGTTTACGAATGTCACGGAGCTTAGGAGCATCATACATCCGACTATGGTTTGATTCGCGAATCGGGGGGATTTCAGGGTAGTACGAATCATACGCAATAGCTCGGGCAAGGCGTTCTTCGACACGTGGAATGTCGTCATCCTCCCTTCGAAATCCCTCCGAGAACTTCTCAGCCATAGCACGGATCTGATTCGCAAGTTCAGATAGAGGAATAATGGGCGGAGCGGAAGGGGGCTGGGAAGGGACCGCAGTATCCTCAACAGCAGGTTGCTCGCGGGTAGCTGTATCAGGGCTAGGGCTAGGGAATGCGCCCTCGTTGCTAGGAGTGTTGGACTGCGAAGGAGGCTTTGCATAGTTGATCCGAATAGGGCCCGATCCAGGGAAGATTTCCTTGCCATTCATTTCACGACGGGCGGCAGCAGCAGCCTCATTGCTATCGAAATTAACAAATCCACAATTCTTGTGGGTGAGAACACGCACAGATATGATCTGACCAAAGTTCTTGAACATTTCCGTCAGAGTCGATGTGGTCGTTGACGTGGGGATATTACCGAGCCAAAGGGCACAAGTAGGACCTTCAATCAGACCCTGTTCTTCAGGGTTAACGCCACGACTAGAAGCCCGACCAATAGACATGGCATTGACTGCCTGGGACATCTCTTCATACTCGGTTTCTGAGCCCATGCGTAGTTCAGGAGGCGCCAAGTTAGCCGTGAGGCTTTGAGTAGAATGATAGGTCCCCAGCAAGCGGGCACCAGGTGTGTCCAGCACACCAGCTGTTCTCGCACGAGGACGGGTCAAGAATGGGGCTTGAGATGCAAGAGCCTGGACTGCCATGTTGTGGTGAGTGATCGCAGTGTGAGTGGCAATGATCCTTTCTTGTAGTTCCTGAGCTTGGCTCTGAAGAATCATAGCCTCATCCATTGCGTCTTCTTCATCTTCGTATTTGTCAGTGTTGTTGACAGAGTAAGAACGGAAACGATTGCCACGAATATTATCATCAATATTCTCGAGATAGATGGGAGTAGCAAGGGTAGGTTGGGGTGTCTCAGCCAGTCCGAGATAGTCCAATGTTCTCATACCCTCGCTTTCACTACCATCGGCACGGAAGGCAGAATGGGAGGGCGAGCTCGGGCCGTTAGATCCAACACTAGCAATACTGGCAAGGGTTGCACCTCGCTCCCGAGTCGGGCCACGCGCCCAACCGTTAAAGTTTGACGGGCCACTGAAAAGAGGAATCGTGTTGACAGGGAAAGGCATTGCCTGGGGCATTGAGCCAGCACGAAGACGGCTAAGCACGGTTGATGCAGAGCCCGAATCAACATCCAAGGGAGGTGATTTGAATGGCATAGTTGGGGGGCGCAGTGGGCCCGGAGCTGCATTTAATGTAGGAATACCGGGAAGACCAGTAGCACCGCCAGGTGACCATCGAGAAGGCACAGTGCCAGCTCTAGCACGTCTTGTAGTGGTGGGAGCAGCGGGAACGGAGGGAGCACCGAAAGCACCACTAGCCTCTACAGTTCCAAAATCGGGAAACCCATCTGTCGGAGACTCGGGGATATTCTCGCGCAGAGGAGTTGAGTTTCCGCTGGTCGGAGGTCCGCCCCATGGGTTCGGCAAGCCAGGAGCACCGCCAGTTTCGTGATACTGAAGTTCACGGGCACTACGGATTGTGTTAGCAGTTAGACTTGAGATCATTAGTCAGATTATTAAAAGGTAAAAAAACCAACGTACCGCTTAGGCATCAGACGGCCAGAGTTTGGGTTCAGGCTACCTAGCTCACGATTGGGAGAAGCAGTGCCAGGACGGGAGGTCGGGTTCGACTGTCCTGAGCCAGGAGCCTGAAGGCCATAAGGAGAGCGAATAGGGGGAGGGTCATTGGAAGAAGTGCTTGCAGTAGGCGACGAGGTGCGATTAGCTGGCGGGATAAAGCCACTAAGCGACATTTTGTTGTGTTGAGAAGCCATATTTTGTATAGAATAAAATGATACAAGTAGATTTGGCAAGCTTGTGGTCGCAGATCACAGCTTGAGAAACAAGAAAATAACACTGTCCAATAACCACAGGTAGAAAGGGGCACTCTGTGATTGGGAATAACGGAGAAGGCTACCGTTGGATAATCTGGACAACCAGCGATGATTTGTATTGCCTAGAGGCAGCACAGAGTTTCAAATCAAACTAGAAGCCGACTTAGTAGTGTATGAGGGGAAAAAGAACAAAAAGCGATAGTTCTACAGGTACAAGCAACCGGAATTCAGAAGCTCGGGGCACCTTTTTTTTCCGTCTTCCTTCAGTGCTACTGAACAGAGGACGAAAACCAAAGATTAAATACTAAGTCGTAAGGTCTAGGGCTTAAAAGTTAAGATGCGAAGCCACGACGTAAGAGATGGCAGCGCTGTGTATGGGGCAAGCAAGAAAGCAAGCAAGGACGGTGATGAGCTAGATGGTGGATAGTGCAAGCTAGGTCAAGAAGCAATTCGAAAGGCCAGCTAACTGTGTCGTCGTGACTGTGTGGGGAGGGAGGTGACCACCGGCTCAAAACACGGCTCCAAGTCTAGAACGAAAGTGCCGAGAGAACGAACAAGCAAAAGGCCAGATTTTATCGGAGAAAAGCCCACGCCTAATGCCAATGTAGGGTATCGCGAGCGGTGAGGATCGGCGGGGAGCAGCGGAAAAACTTGTTTTAAGATGACGTCGACTCGAGGGAAAGAGCAGAGATGAAGAGAACAATCGTCTGCAGAGGGTTTTTTTTGGAGGAGATAAATTGAATGAAGCCAGGTGAACGGGCAGCACGCCAAGCAAACAGAAATGAAAACGAAAACAGAAGCAACAATTGGAGGTCAAGGCAAACGGCGGAGGATAACGGGAGAGGGGAGAGGGACGAGGCGTGACTTGTGCTCGTGCAGACTGATAAAGAATTGGCCAAGCTCGATCTCGATCAACGATCAACGGACGGCAATCGGAATCAAATCAGAAGAGAAGAAAAAAATGAAGAAAGGGAGTTGGAAAATAACAGGAAAGAAATGAAAGCTGCGTCGATGGAAAATGATGACGCAAACCAGGGGAAAAAGGGTTAATGATGACGGGCAAAATCGAAGGAAAAAGAAATCTAGTTTCGATATACAGGTGGCATTAGCGATCGCCGGAAAAGGACGAAAATAAAAAATAAAAAAGAATAGTAAGGCTAAGAAATAGCACCTATGACAGCACACCGACAAGGCTTGGTGGTGATAGGCTTCTCAATCCAAGACTAATGATGAGGTGAAGTTGAATGGAGGAACAGGTGTGGCCTGGAGGAGGAAGGGATGAAAAAAAAAAATTCGAGAAAAGGACAGAAAGCGATATTGCAGATAGAAAGAGAGAAGGGGAAGAACTGGCACTGAAATGGGGAGAGGGGAAGGAAGCCTTGAGCTATGGGAGGAGATGGGAGCCTTGCTTGTACTGTGCTTTTGTTCTCTGCCTTGTTCGTTTTTTGGGGCGGCCTTGTCTGTGTGTCAGTAGCTTAAGCAACTTCGAGGAAGGTACTTAGCTACCTACCTGCAAATTGGAGAAAGCCAAGTCAAAGTAAGTAAGTCATAAACTAACTACAAGCTAAACTGTAACTATAGCTTTGCTTCAGCCGTGTTGAATCGTCTGTTATAACTCGAAATCCAGCCAATAGCCGAGCCGGTTTTAGAATCGAACGAATATAGCACGAAAAGAGAAACACGAAATACAGCTCTGTCCAAGTCATAGACCAAGGGAGAAAAATGTGCGTCAAAATAGTCCAAAAGAGGGGGACTGACAAAACAATCAAACGTGGTAAGCCCCGAGCTTTCTTCGTCAATCTTGGTAGAGGAAGCCTTGCGTCGCGGCTTTTCGCTCCTGCCTGCTTTTTAGTGCCTGCTTTTTATGGAAATGCAAAACAAGTGGGGAATCCCGCGTTCTTTCCAATCTTTAGAACAAGGACTTTCTTCAACGTATCAAATTCAATCTCAAGTTCCTCAAGTTGTTTGAGATGAAGGGGTGAGCTCATGTTTCGATCTTTCCCTCTTCTTCGGTAGTTAGCCTCCATACCCTAATCTAGCATTGCTTACTGGATACTATCAAGGGTTGAGCAAACCCTAAGCAATGCATGTCCGAAAAAGGTCTGATCCGGAGTACGTGTGGAAGTGTGTTATCTTCATGGGGTTCTGTTGATGAAAGGCTCTGCGACGTTTAGAGTAGAAACTGGAGTGGGATATGTTGAGAAGTTTTCGATTTTTTGCAAGGCTAATAGATACGTAGGGGCGTTCGTTGTGCAACCCAAAGACAGGACATGTTTGCCTGCTTATTACGGGAGCTGAAATGATATATCCATGGATAAGAACGACTTCTAAGTCCAATTTTCATGCGGCCGATTCGTGCCTATTATTGAAACCCTCGGCAAAAACACTCGTTTGCGAGAGAGCGACAGTCATTTTCCAGGCTGGGTCCACCACGTCACGCCATCGGAGTGCTACTTAGGTGGTTTCGTTACCGATATCTCTACAATGCAAACTAATACTTTTGCCATTGGGTAGATTTTACTCGTTGGGTTGAAGCAATCGACGTGCTTGTAGTCCCTTGATGTTTTCGACGTCGTTCATCAAATCTATACATACCGGCGTGTTAGAGTCTTTATTTTTAGCACGTTTAGAGGGTAAAATCTCACACAGCCCTCTTCTAAAGGTGTTTCAAGCACATGCCATTTCTTAATGCAATTTAGCGTAGTGATGGTGACTTGCAATCCGAGAGAAACAGTAGCCAGGAAGATAACAAGTATGATACTGGTTTTGGATTTCTTCAATCTTGACTCGCTTCAACTGTATTGAAGTAGTCGTGTTGAGATAGTCCTTCCGGGAGATGCCTAGGTCAAGACGCACCTTGTTAGATGGCTAAAATACATACGTGAAAGTGTACTTGGGTGCTATAAAGGCATATTCCGTTCATGTCCTCAGAGATGAATATATTTTATGCTTGACAAGTTTGTCCAGAACTGAGGTTTATGTGGGGCTGTGTTACGATACACGGTTTGTTATCTAATCTAGACCCAGCTGGATTCTTCCGGCCCTCTTCATATTTATTTCTCATGGTCTTAGGGTTTCCCTAGAATAATAGGAAAATTAACGCCTGATAAATACGGAATATCGGGGATAAGATATCAAAAATGGCACACAGAGTAGAAATAAAGCTTTCTATTTTCCCCAACGAGATTGCAAGCTAGATATTCAACATCGATAAAATGAATCACGCAGGAGAAAATGAAAAAAAAAAAAAAAATAACACCGGTATAAAAATGCCAAGAACAAAAAGCAAACCATAAAATCCAGCCAACGCCATCCTAGCCCATTAATTCATGAAATCCTATGCCGCCGTTATGATATCGACATGTGACTAGATGAGACGCGAAGAGAGAATAGGGAAAGAGAAAGATTAGAGAGAAACGAGGGGTGGATGGAAAGAAGAAAAAGAGGAGAAAGTAGAGGGCGAGAAAGAATACGGGGCCATCAAGGTTAGACTTGGACCGAGATTAGTAGATTGACGAAAGTCAACTCCGCAGCAGAAGATCAGGGGAGAGAGGGGTAGAGGGTATACAGTACAGCCAGCTGTCTGGACTAACACGAGGCGTATTAACATAAAAAGGGACTACGTAATCCAGGCCAGGGCGGAGAGAATAGGGGAGGGAAAGAAAGAGAGAAAGAGGTGAGTCAGTGACCTAACGCAGGCTATCAAGATCAGATAACCTTCTTTTTGCGGCCACGGCCTCTTTTCTTGGGCTCGGGATTTTCGTCTTCGGTGTCCGACGCCTCTTGTTTAGGGGCGCGGCCGGCACGACCAGGCTTTTCCTCGGTATCGACTTTTGCACTGATATCTCGCAAAAAGTCCCATTGGTCGTCAGTCTCTATGACCTGCTTCATCATAGCAGTAGTGATGCGCTTCTGGCCGCGCTCACGTGCCACGTCGGCGCTTTTGGAAACGAGTGCCACCATGAAAAGCTCAAGTGCTTTCCCGACAGCAATGGGGGCTTGCTGGGCGACCTTGCCGACCTCTTCGTCAGCCTGCATGATGCGCTTGATTCGTGCGGTGGGGAACTTTGTTTTGACAGGCGACGGCTCGATAGGAGCATCGTGGAGAGGCTCAGGGAGGGTGAGAATTTCCTCCTCGGTGTCTTCGTCGTTCTTGATCGCGGCTGAGGCGGCTGCAGCGGCAGCTCGGCGGGGCGGCATTTCAGCAGAAGAAATGGACTTTGGAGATCGTTTCTCGACTTTAATTGGCGGTATAGTTGTCTGCTGTGGTACGTGAATGGCGTGAGATGCGGATTGGAAATCCTCGAGTTTAGGATGGGAGTAGGACGATGCGCCAGCAAGCTGGCGTGGCTGTGATTGCAGCTGCTGTGTGTAGGAAGGCTGCAGCGACGAGTTATAAGTGGGAGGAGACGGCGCCTGGTGGTGGAACTGGGGCTGTTGAGACAGAGGCGGTTGATACGAATGAGAGCGCGCCTGCGGTCTCGGCTGCGCTTGAGGTTGAGGTTGAGGTTGCGATTGAGAGTGGGATGATGGGTGGGAATAGGAATGAGAGTGGGAATGTGAATGTGAGTGAGGGCGAGAATTTAAATGGGTGCCTTGGCCGGCGACTTGGTGAGGAGGTGGTCCGTGATTGCGGTTGTAGGTGGATGTGGGAGACGCAGGGGCGGCCACTGACGGAGAACTGTAAGACGCGGTTGCAGAGTTTTGTGGAATTGCAAAGTTTGACGTGTAGGACGGATCTTGAGAAGAGCAAGAAGAGCCAGGGCCAGAACCAGAGCCAGCGTTGGCTTGGTATGTGGATGGGAAGGCTGGTGCTTGGTGGGGCGGCTGGTTTTTGGTAGGCTGGGGGTGCTGGGGGTGCTGGGGGTACAGGGGCATGGCTAAAGAATGGTAGCGCGTTTGTGGCTCAGGTGCAGGAGGAGCGGGAGCTGGGACAGGACGGGCCTGGCTGGATTGCTGCTCAGGAGGGTAATATTTCTGGAACTGCACCTGTTGTTCATCTTGCTGGTGGAGCTGGCGTGATTGTGGCTGTTGGAGCTGCTGCTGGAGCTGCTGTTGCTGCGTATAAGATGCTATTTGCGGCTGGTATTGGCCAGTGTCAGGATACTGGTGGTAGCAGGATTGCTGCTGCTGCTGCTGCTGCTGTTGTTGTTGCGGTTGCGGTTGCTGTTGCGGTTGCTGTTGTTGCTGTGACTGCGGACGCTGATAAGGATGGTATCTATAGCGCTCATGAACGCTATCGCCAGCACTATGGGGATAATGCGACAGGTTTGGTGAATGCGGAGCATAGGAGCCACGACTGGGATCTGCCATAGTGAAAAGCTAACGGTAATGGTATCGCTAAGACAGCAACTTTGAGTTTAATAGCGTACTAGAAGAAATAAAGCTGCCGTTTTTGTTATGGTCTCTTCTTTCCGGCTTTTCTACTGGCAGCCAACAATGACGACAGCAGTTTATAAGTGGAGGATATTAAGCTGTCAAATGCTACTAGTTACAGCCTAGCAATTTTTCTCCTGTTTTGTTACTCGTTCGTTACTTGGTGGTGGAGGTGGCAGTGGTGGGCAAGTTAAGCAGAAGCGAGTCAATCGGAGCAAAACCAGAGGAATTCAGGTGGGCGTATTTAGAGGGATTAAATAAAAACGCAAAGCAACTTCAACACCCACGCCAATTCACGATTTCTTTATACCACTCAGGCACTTGCAGATAAGCAGTGGCAGTGATTGGGGGAGTGGACAAGAGGCAAACAGAAATAGGACAGGTAGAAAGCTGCGGGTTGCAGGATAAGACGAACAGGAGCCTATAAAAGAAAGGGAAAAGAACGAACAAGAAAAACGAGGAAAAAAACGAGGATTCATCAAGCAAAAGTGCTTTAGCGCTGACTTGGATTGGGCTCTTGGAGGAAAGACGTTGTTGCTTCTGTGTGATTGGAGATGAGAGTGAAGAGAGCGGAACACACGAGCCAAAAAGAATTAAGTCTAGAATATAGCAATAAAAAAAAAAGAGAGGGAATTCTGGACGTCTTTTATGGACCAGAATCACTATTTGAATAACACGGCAGGCGGCCCTGTCAGAAAATAGAAGGTGAAAGAAGTGGCCTGGGTCTGTTGCTTCCTTCCCACTGCAACGAGACAGGGAAAAAAATTCGCGTCACCCTATCGCAGTAACGCAAAGCAGGAGTAAGTCTGTCTTTTGTGGGGCTTGGAGGAGAGGGGCAGCTTAGAGTGTATAGAAAGAAGTACCAGGTACGTATAAATGTAGTGACGTACGAGTATGCTATAGCCACGAAGAGTCACACACTAAAATATAGAAGGGCTGTACGGTCATTTGGCTGTCATTGTCTTGCTCTACAGCGTGTAACCACTAATATACCTTTTGCGAGCACTAAAAACACGTCACAGAGAAGCCGGCAAGTGCGGCTCTATTGGGCCTTCAGCAATTGCCAAACACTATTGATGGCGGCAGAGTCAGAGCCCTCCTCACATGATCCAAGCTCAACTACCCGGAGTGAGTTGCTCCTGCTCCTGCTTCTTGAAGAGGAGGGAGGGGGTCTAACTTGGATTGTCCACACAAGCCTCAAATTTCCTTTTCTTGCGCCTGGCCTTCTTTTCGTTTCTTCTATTTCTTTTTCACTGGTCCAACTGCCAAACAAGAATTTGGCAACTAAAAATGCCTTGTACAGCAACCATCAGCCTTGCCTTACTGGCTTCTTTCGCCAGTGCCAAGGTGGGTCTGAAAATAAACATCAGGACAAGACAGGCCCTGAAACTTGGCCTTTTCCCTGGTCCTCTGGTGCTCTCCCCTCTGTATCTTTGTACTATTTTGTATTTTACCCCCTGTGGCCCTGTGGCCCTGGACCCCAAGACAACAAACAGTTCAGCCAGCCAAGCCAGACTCAGACCAAACATGGACAGATGCTGCATTCCTCCCAAAAGAGAACATTCTAAATTTTCACCCCAGTCCGTCACGCCACGCGTCGTTGGTAGATGTTTTCCTTCGTTGGTTTCCATTCCTGCACCTACAGCACGCCGCCTTCAAGACTCATGAAAGATGACAGGGCGCGTCTTGGTGAGCCTCTTCTTTCTTAGCACGCTCTCGGTCTTGGGACTGGCACATCACCATTTTGTTTTTGATTTGAATATTTTTTAACGTTTACTGGTCATCACTTTATACCTAATGGCACCTACCTTTGACCCTCAACTCTACACATCGGCCGAGAGAGGACTAGTCGTCCCCAAAATCCCTTTGTGTTGTCGGTATCATGCGAGTCAATCTCTTTACCCATCTGCAGGATTTGTCAAAAATGATATTCCGTATAATCATAATGTCTAAGAAATGAATAGACCTAATCAATGCATACAGCCGCCGAAGGACAGTTTACGAGTGATGATAGAGCAACTTCTGAGTGCAAATGGCCGGGTCAAGTAGAAACCGTCCCGGTATTGTAGGAATACAATATCAGCCCAGGGTTCAGCTGACGCCGTGTGCCGTGCATCGTTGATGGTTTACTTGATCTTATCTGACGTGAGCAAGCCTTGCTTCTGGCCTCCAGCGTCTGTCTCCTTTCTATTCGCATTCCCAGAGACTTCCCCTCCTTCCACGCCTTTGTTCTTATCTCTTCTCAAGGAAAATCTCTTCCGGCTGTGGTGGTGGTGGTGGTGGTGGTGGCGGCGGTCATGTTCCTCGGATTCCTTCTTGTGTGTCTGTTCTTCAGGAATCTCCTTTTGATCATTCTGCCGAGGCGATTCGGCGTTGGAAATCGACCGAGATGGTCTTTTGTCCAGGAGCGAAGGCTTCCGGGAAGTTCCGGTGGCTGGTGCTTCATGTTTTTCTTGTGATGCAACCAGTGCTGGTGTATACTCTAACCCCCACCGACTTTTCCTGGTTTTCTTATCTGTGGGCGCCTTGGTTTTTGGAAGCAGGCTTCGCCGCATCTCATCAACTAGTAGATCTAGATCATCAAGTCGCTCTGTTCTAGTTCGAATTAGAAACGAAGCAACTGGCCACACGTGAATCCCGCCAGATCTTAGGATAGTTGTGACCTGCGATCCCCGAGTACGAAGAATTGTGATCCACTCCTGAATATCGTTGGCCAAAACCTCCTCTTCGCCATACCAAATAATGTAGCCATTTTTAGGCCGGGTTGAAGAGACGCCTGCAGCAGTCAGACACGGACCTGAGGATTTGCCATCGGATCTTTTTAAAGAGGCCGAGACCCCAGGAGCGTACATTTCGGCATACTTGCGAAATCTCTCAGGTGTTATGTAGTCGCTCGCTGTAGCATGGTGCTTACTCGAGATTAATGATAGCCATGGTGAGATGAGTATAACCATGCCCGGAGTCTTGAAATCGGACTCCAGCATACTTTCAACTGCCTTTTTTTCATAAGGGATATCAGCATGATTTAGCGTATGGCCAATATCGCTGGCAAGCTCGTTTTTGCGGTAGCTTCTGCTACCAATCGCAGTCATTAGAGACATTGCCAGGAAGGCACCGGCTGAATCAGCAACCATGCAGATTTGCGACTCGTTTCCAACTATGCTGACAACGTGTTGGTAGCCTTGAAGTACCTGCCGAATCTGAACGGGGTGCTGGACTTCGGGGGCCAGACTGTAGTCAATGGCGAAGATGGCGGGGTTTTGGTAGCCGGCGGCTTCTAGTTTTGCAAGCCATGCGGCGAGCCAAGGTAGGAAAAACGCGGCGGAGCCTTGTGCGAATCCACCTCCTATTTGCCTACTGTTAATGCAAAGACCAGTGAGGCATAGATGGAGACTTACTTAGTACGACGAGACTTACCATGGATATAGTAAAGAACAATCTCCGGGGGCGTGTTGTTTTCTCGTTTGACCCAGATACCGGTGAACTTTTGCTACAAGTTCACGCCGTTAGCGTTAGGTCCTTGAAAGATAGATGTATACAAACCCGGGATAAGATCGTACTTTGACGTCAGAGAAAACAGGGATGGTCACTCGGACATTGCGGGTTGCAGGTGATCGCCACTTTTGCCAGAGCCAGTACGAAATAGCGACATCATTGCTTAAAAAAATGCGGGACACATCGATAGGAAGGTTTTCCACTCCCCAACGCATGCAACGGACAGCCGCTACATCAGAAATAGAGGCAGTCTGAGCGAAAGCGTCGTGATAGACTGATACCAAGATGTCATCGGGATGTCTGCGGGAACGCCGGACAGAAGAGCGTTTAGTTGGGCCGTAGATAAAGCTGAGAGGTAGACCAAAAACTGGCTCAGAATGATACGTACGGTCAGCGTGGCTGCAGATGCGTAAACTTAGATACATGCAAAGGGACAGAGAATAATGCTAGCCTACACAGGAAGGGGAGGGCCTGGATCATATGATTGACAGAGCGCCAAAAGCCGACTTGGCGGATGAGCTGCTGGGCCAAGATTGCCAAGTAGACAACACAGTCTACCGTGTTTAGTAAGCCAGACACGACAAACTCGACCACACCTAGAGCATTCAGCGTGTCAGAAGCACCCAGCATGACTGGACGGCTGTAATCACGGACTCGGAAGTTTAAAGGCCGTAGCTGGCTGTTGGTATGAGTGAAGGTGATTTGAGGTAGCGAGAAACTGGCAAGACTTGAGGAATGGGGAAGGTTAGGATATGCCACAGAATATAGGGTATTATTGATGTTGGTGTCCTGGATGGAGGCGAAGAAGACGCAGCTAGATCTGGGACCCGTCCTGGTTTGTTATGATAGACATGGCATGGCAAGAGCTTGCGTACTGGTTTGCATAAGTAGGCAGCTACTCTGGCATTAGGACGAGCAAGTTCACAGCGGTGGTTAGGGTCTTGCCTAAAAGACGTAGCCCATGTGTACATGGAGTTGTCATTGTTTCCATTACCTAACACAATGACACTAACTCAAACCTTATATGACTTGGCCCACAATAAGAGTTCTTAGCCGACTTACACCTTGGTGATCCGACGACAAAGAAGCTTTCGCCTTAATGTAACGCAGGGGGCTTCGTGCCTTCCTCATGAAAAATGGCAGCCCACGAGAAAACGCCATCGGCGAGTACATGGCGATAGTAAAGTCTGCGATTGGCAGGCCTTTTCAACGGATACTCGATGCTGCCTACCGTCGCCGGCCCCTGCGTACTCTCTTCTATTATTGTCTTAGAAAGTGTGTTTTTCCTGTTGCGTCACTTCGTCCCTAGGCAATAAGAGGATGCACGTGTTGTTATTGCGTACCATATACACACGTACAAGATGCTTAGATTGCTTACTGATATGCTTTATTACGAAAGAATCTCCTACTTAGGCAGGAAATAGGATACTAGAGTATAGCACTCTGGTCTCTGCTCAGCAGTCTATGACAATCTGGCTGGGATGTAAAATCAAAGGCTATTTACTAAAAAGACGAAAGGGACAAAGATGAAAAATAAAAAGAGGGGGGAGTGGAAGGTACGAAAAAGCAACGTGAGGAAGTAGGGCATTATCTGCACTTGATACGCATTGCCATACATCAAATGCACAGCTTTTAGGCTGAAGTACGCATTTGTTGATTTGAGCGCGATAAGGTACGTACTTGTACTTGCCCAGCTCGGTTTAGGATGACTGGGCAAGAACCCAAAATGCGGGTGCACTGCAATACTAGGCTGCAGCTACGTGCTGAAATCTACCGCCGGGCTCCTGCCCCTTCTTCTTATCTTGTGGGAATCCACTAGATGCAGGTTTCTTGAGAGAGTCATTGGCTCAGCCTTAAGCATCTTTTACCGCATAGCCCACCCACAGTATCAGGTAGCCCAAATAGGCATACTTGCATATCATAAAGGAAAGGTTGGAGAGCGCAAAGGCAAGTCAAGAAGAGGGGCTAAGAGGGAAAGAGCATGGGAAGAGAGAGACAAAAGCCTTGCCAGTCACATGCGGTGATTTTCAGGTATAACTTCAGCAATTTCCAGTCTCACCTTTTCTACGAATCTAGACTCTTCCCTTTAATTTCTTCTTCATTTTTCCCGCCCACCACTTTTGCATTTCCTTGTCTGCAACTTTCATGGATTTCTGATTCACGCTGGCAACGCTGGAGTAGCTTTTCTTTGACTTTTGCACATTTGAATCTACGTCACTATTTATTAGTAAAGCAATAACAGAACATTCACCGCACTTCCCTGGCTTTCCCCATCCCTCTTGTTACTCTTTTTCTTCTCTTTCTACTCGTTTTCTCTCACCACTATGCCGAATCAGTCTTATACGCACTCTTCAGATCCAAACGCAGACCTTGAGAACTTTGTCATGTCTGACTTTTCCCTCGATGTCATGACAGCAACGTCGACTCTTGACGACGAAGGCTACTTTCAAGACTCTAGAGGCATCATATATCGGTGGGCAAGGGTTGCAGATGACTCTCCGTCCCAGGAAACTAGAGGCAGAGGAGCACAACGTGTGAATGCTTCCCCAAACACTTCTCTTCGGTACCCTGATAGTCACCAGCTCCCTTCACCTCTTCAACCTGCACCCCACTCACCACCCACATCCAGGCCAGACTACGGCTATCACGTCAGTGCCAATTTCGGCAGAATTGATTGCCCGGCGGGATCGAGCCAGGGCGATCTCCGTATACCCACAACGGAAGGGGAATCTTCCATTGATAGGAATGCAGCGAGACCCAATCTTGGCTACCCCCAGAGTCATCCTCGCAACCATATACCTCCCTCAGGGCAGGATCTCCGTCATCAACAACAGCATCCTGTCCGTTTTCCCAGTGGTAACGATACCATATTTGATGGCATAATCCCTGTACATGAAACTGGAGGCTATCCTCCTGGACAGCCCCAAGACTCCATGTATCCCATCCCTGTACTTGATAGCCAAGGCTCCGTTTCCTCTGGAAACAGTAGCATCCGGGAGTTTGGAGCTCCCGGAGAGAAGATGATATATGAAAGCCCACCCCAGGCACTCCAGCTTGCGACAAAATCCGGGAGATACTCTGAAGGAGTGCTCCGAGTGTTCCATGACAAGGATCAAAAGAAGATCCGATTGTATCTCAGTATTTTGTCATATTCTGAGTCTGAGACAGGTAAGCTACAATAGAAACTAGCAGAAAAATAAGGCAAAACGTTCACCAGTGGACACTAACATGTGGCATCCTGTAGTCACCGAAAAGACAGGCATTCTAGTCCCTTATTATGCGTACTCACCACATGTTACCAACGTCATTTCTGTCTACGATAGCCATGATGCCAACAAGAATACTAAAAGGGTGCCGCAGTGGTCTATAAAATTTCGCAATACAGACAGTAAGAGGACATCGGAAATATTAGCAAAGCTTTATGTATTAACACAATCTTCAGATCTCCTTGATTTCCAAGGAATTCTCACTGGAGAGGATGTAGTGCTCGACATTTCATCAATCCGATCCCTTGAAATCAAACTAGCCCGAGCCCGAGCCCGAGCCGAAATATTCAGCGGTAACCTACGATTGCAACTTTGGCATGAGCCTCGAACGCAACGCAGACTAGAGCGTTCGGGCGGCTCCATCATGAGCAATGGCACAGTTCTTGCGGGACCGCTACGTGAAAAGACGACGCCGAACTCGTCAAAACTAGTCATCTTCCTATCCCGGACAGAAGGTTTTTTCGTTGCTTATAGTAAGTTAAATTTCTTTCTTGGCGGATCTTTTAGATGGCTATTTATGTCATAACTCGTCACCTTCAGGCTGCTAGTAGCGTAGCCACTGATCTTTTTCTCTTCTAACTTTATCCTTTCTCACTTTCACAGTCACAGATGACATTGAGATGATCCGCGACAATCAAGACCCATGCAAAGTCAATCTT
Organism: Ceratocystis harringtonii; assembly: GCA_002018265.1. Classification (NCBI taxonomy): domain Eukaryota; kingdom Fungi; phylum Ascomycota; class Sordariomycetes; order Microascales; family Ceratocystidaceae; genus Ceratocystis; species Ceratocystis harringtonii. The sequence goes on along the minus strand of MKGM01000064.1, from coordinate 39,083 downwards.
AAAGCACGACAATACGATCTTTCACAATTGACTAGGTCCCGGTCGGGAGTCATGGGCAAGATCTACAAACGGACGCATTTGCCGGCAGGTTTCAAGCTAGTTGGTAATGGTATCAACCCCGACGAGGAGGATGAATTTACAAGCTACCGATCTGTGATGCTAGAGTTTGAAAACGAAACGAGTAAGTTATTTGTCTGCCGGTCCTGCCGCCGTTGCTAACGTTGTCATCTCTTTCCCCCCTTTTTTTTTTAGGCCGATTACAATTTACAGAACAGTGGAACAAGCTCCTCATGGAAAGACGAGCACAAAGAGAGAGTATTAGGCGAATCCGGGACTTAATGTCGAGCGAGGGATTCGCAGCTCGAGAAGCACTACGGATTCGCATGTGAGTGACACAAGTGTAAAGGGCAAATAAAGCAAAGAAGCAAAGAGAGCTAGGTCAGGCTCAGCTAGGTTATCCTATTTGATTTGAATATATTAAACGTCTACTGGAGCTAGATTACTAAGATGATGGATGGGGCATATCAGGAACAATAGGAACAGGGAATGCTATACAGTATCTGCTAAGCAGCAGTAGGAATTTAAATATAAGGGGACATAAAGAGACCAAGACTAAAGAAGAAAAAAACAGCAAGACAAGAGGGCTACCACCGCACGCAGGATTACACCATGCGGAATTAAGTCAAAGATAGGGCGAAAGGCGGGGAAAGGGACTTGGAAGCTCTCATATCAAGCTAGCCGTCAGCTCATGTCATGAAAGTCGGTCGAGATTATGTCATTCATGCCGGCGTATTTCTGATCGTATCTTTGAGAATGAGGAATACAGCTTTTATCTGACTTGGCAATATTCTCGTATCAAGAGCTAGCTTTCTCTCAAAAACGCAGTAGTACCCCAAATCCCTGTACAAGGACGCTGAACCCCCCCCCATGCCACGACCCATTTGGCAGATTGGAATGCACAGCCAGCGTTCCAATACACAGTAATCACTGCCTTTTTATCTTCGCGTCTTTTCACCAATTTCCTCTCTCTCTCTCTCTCTCTCCCTCCTCTGCTATCTCTACTAATCCTCTTCTACCATGTCTTTTCTGCTATCAGTACCTGCTATCTTTACAGCCCCAACTCTCCAGCAGGAAGCAGGAATATCATCTGCAGCATTGTTTGTCTTGCAGAGGGCTGACCTATTCCCTTCTTCTTGCTTGCATATGCCAAGCCAAGCTAGAGCCGGGGGCCCAAAGAGAGAAGCGGAGAGGGAAAAGAAGAAAACGCCCAACTAGTATGAAGCCAGGGTCCTACTCTGCCAAAAAGAATAAGGCACCCTCGTCTACCTCTGTCTGACTTTCCAAGGCTAATATAGCGCTTGCTGTCCACGTCGTTGGCAGCTAGCCAAGACTTCAAAGAAAAGTAAAGAGAACAAGGAATATCATGTCAAGACATGGATGAGAAGGGGGGATTCGACGGTTTAATTAAGTTCTGGTCAGGCTATGGTGCTGCGTGGTATATAACCAGGGCAAAAGTTTTGAAACATGTCCTACCCTCGCTACAGTTGTGCTGTGGTGCAAGGGCTCCCAGCCTGCCAACTCACTGCAGATCATCAATTTCATGGCTATGGAGGCTGTTCTATCAACTATCAAGAGCGTGCAATCAGCATCCGCAGTCAGAAACAAAATCCGCGCGTTGCAGTCGACAGTCACCACATCATTCTTCGTCGTAAGGTCTTTCCCCTTCGAGGATAGCCCCCCTTCTTGTTTCCCCATTCCCCACTGCGCCTACGAGCGAGTTCGCCCAACTACAGCGTGTCTTATATTTGCTTGTTAGATATTGCGCCCTGCTGCATTGTCTTCTTCCTACCGGCCATGCTCAGGCTCATGACTGAGGTAGAGGATAAGTATGTAGGCACCTAAACCTATGGCACCAAGCAGGGCCAGAGAAGGGGGGAGAAGGGTTGCCTTCTCTTGTCTTCTCGGGATGTGATAGGCAGGCTGAGTGTGGGGGAAATTCTCGCTCATTATAACCCACGTCTAGGAAAACAAGGCAGGCGACGATAGGTCTCACATATAGGAGCGTGGTCTAGGGTGCTAGAGATTACGATGACCTATTTCTATTGCTTTTGCTTTTTGTGATAGACAGCAACACAGGCAGGCCCCCGTCAAGTTGACTTTCTACAGTATATCCCGCACCAAGTAAGGCTATATGCTCTGCTACTAGCTGTTGTAACACTTATGCGGGGCATAGCCACGTAAATACACACACACACACATATATACTGTACCCATGGGCATGTCTCTCTGTCTCTCTATGTCTCGGTTTTCGTTATTTCGGCCCCTTTCATCTTCTTCTCTTGTTGTTCTGTGCTTCACGGGACTGTTGGCCTTGTTCTGGCATCGTTAAAGTCACATCTCCCTCCTCTTATCTCACATCTTGGTTTGCGTCTCATCTTGCTGTGTATTGTTTGTCTCCCCTTCATCTTTACCTTGCCTTGCCTTGCCTCATAATCTTCTCTTCCGGCTAAAGCTGCAATATTACATTCGTGATATACCGCCCAAGCGCCTGTCTAAGAGAAAATGCACGAGCCAACAATTCGCCTACGAAATATTGCCTCAGACGAATATGTCACCCTCGACGAAACACCCCGCTCAGCGTCGGTAGTCCTGGATATCAATGACACCAATAATGACTTTACGGAGTTCAGAATTCCAGAAGGTAGTATATCAAAATTCATTCTTATGTGTCTTACGCTGACTCGCTATACTTGATAGACCGCAAGCTAGGCGTCATTTCTACCGCACTCCTTATTGTCAACCGGATGGTGGGCACTGGCATCTTCAGCAATCCAGCATCAGTCATCAAAGGCACTCGAAGTGTCGGTGCTTCGTTGATATTCTGGGTGCTTGGCGCCTTTATGACCATGGCCGGTATGTTGCAATGCACGACAGGGCTATCATGTCGTTTCCCCTAAGTTTCCTGTATGGAAAGTCAAGCTTGAGCTTAATTTGGTTTCTGACGAATCAATCGAGTACAGGCCTTTTTGTGTATCTCGAGTTTGGTATAGCGATCCCACGATCTGGTGGAGAGAAAGTTTACGTAAGACAAGACATTTTGTTTCCTCTATCCAATATCCCACAGGCCAGCAAACTGACATGTATCTTTGCCTTGATCGATTTTAGCTTGAGCGAGTCTACCGAAAGCCAGCTTACTTGGCCACCTGCATATTTGCCGTTCAGTTTGTTTTGTTTGCTGTGTCCACTGCCAACTCCGTCAGCTTCAGTAGCTACATTCTAGTTGCTGCTTCTAGCGATGTAGATGTTGAAAGTGCAAAGGTTGGCAGCTGGGTGAACCGCTGGATCTCCGTAGGGACTGTCACAGGTAAGTCCCGAGCACTGACAGACTTTGCCATTCCTCTTCTTGCCCTCTCTTCTTTCTTTTTCTGCCTATCCAGTTACTAATAGCTCAATGCCCCCATAAGTCGTCAGCTGCATCCACGCCTTTATGCCCCGCACGGGAATTTATATCAGCAACGCCTTGGGAGCCTTCAAACTAACTCTCCTCATTTTTGTCATCTGCTCTGGCTTCGCTGCTCTTGCCGGGCATCGCAAATCCGATCCCCAAAACTTCTCCTCGTTCAATGGTGGCCTCTTGAGCCAGGCCGACACAAATGAGAGTGCGACAGCAGCTGGCTATGCCAATGCCCTGCTACAGGTGCTCTATTCGTACAGCGGCTGGGAGAACGCCAACTACGTGCTAACCGAAGTCAAGAACCCAGAGAAAACGCTCAAGCGAGCAGCTCCCCTAGCCACCATTATTGTCATGGTCTTCTACATCTTGGCCAACATCGCCTACGTAAGTCAACTTGGCCCAGTCCAGCATTTCATGAATCTGCATGCACCATGCTGACCCCAAGACTCGCGTACAGTTCGCTGTGTTCGAAAGAGACGTCATGGCTGAAGAGGGCATCATTCTAGCTCCCGATTTCTTCAGGAATGTATATGGCGACAACACGTTCACCTCCAAGGTCATGCCAGCCCTTTTGTCTATTTCTGCCATGGGCAACATTTTTGCCCAGATCTTTGCCATGCCCCGAGGTAAGGAGAGAACGATTTCTCTAAATCCAGCAGACCCGGATTGCCTGGTCAACATGTTACTGACGCATATTTTATAGTCAAGCAAGAACTAGCCAAGCAGGGAATATTGCCCTTCTCCCGCTTCTTTTCCAGTGATTGGCCGTTCCAGGCCCCATCCACGGCTATCCTGCTGCACTGGTTCTTCTCTGTAGTGTTGATTCTCGCATTATCCGAACCCGATGCATACACTTTTATGACAAACATTTTTACTTACAGTGACAACTGGGTCAAGCGTAGGTCAAACCAAGCCAAATGCCATCCTTTCCCCACGTGCACATACGAATTTCTAGAGAAATGCGACATGCTTACATGTAGAAACATCTAGTCTTCCTCGCCATCGGCCTCCTGTATCTCACCTGGACCCCCAGAGAACAATGGAGCAAGGAACGCAAGAACTTCCGAAACTACCCGCCCGTCACCATGTTCTACGCGCTGTCCCTCCTGTTCACACTAGCCGTGCCGTTTGTTCCCAACAATGACCTGGGACAGATCCCGTATTGGGTTGTTCCAACGCTTGGAACAGGAATGCTGTGCATCGGTGCCATATACTGGTTGGTGTGGGCCAAAGTTATGCCGTTGTTCGGTTTCCACCTACAAAATGATATCATTGAACAGGGTGATGGCAGCGAACGGGTGTTCTATCATGTAAGTCAGGGCCCTTAGCTCCCCTAGCCCGCGGGCAAACATACTATGACCAGTACTTTGCGACAAAAAGCTTACATGATTCATCTTGCCAGCATTCACGACCCGGTGGTCTTCGCCGCAGAGAACAGGCCAGCACTTCCGCGCATGAATATGGGACCCAGGCTTTGTAGGATGAAAGTCAATGGACGGCTGTGTATAGCTTCAAGCTATGAGGGATTTCATTGTACAGGGTTTGGGAAGATTGCTAGGAGTTCGATGTTCTGTCTTTAGGGTTAGCGCTTATGAATTATTCAATCATGATGTCTGTCTTACTTTGCTCCAGCAGCTGCTATCAGCTGTCCGTCTCTGCCACAATTAAGCTTCAGAGCTTGGATCCCATCAAAACCTGAGTGGCCATTTTGTCTACTACTGCTATTGTAGACGATGATGAAGCCAACAAGGCCAGCCAGGTAGCTGAAATTGGAGATAAAAAGCAGGCTAGTTTCCAGATCCCTGATTTGTCCATTGCCAACTGCTTTGATTTTTGCTCGGTGTCTTCGCGACAGCCTCTAACACAACGTATGGTCTCCTGCTAGCATTCCTCCACTGTATGTTCTGCTTGCTTGCTTGCGTTTCTTGACATCACAGCAGCCTCTTTTCTCCCTGCCATCTTTTCTCTCTCTCATTCGCCCGTCCGTCATGAATTGCCAAGTTGTACCTTGCTGCTTGTTACCACAATTTTAGAGCCACTTTGTTGTTTCATAACTTCACCGACAGTGACAAGACAAGGCCAGACAAGCTTCGCATTAACAACGTATTTCTTTTCGGGCTTCTTTTCCTTGTGTCGACCATTCATTTCGTCTTTTTTCTTCCATCTATATTTTGCTTCTAGACTCAGGCTCTTGATTGCTTTACGCTGTCGTGCATATAATTCCTCAACGGCAGGCTTTCTTGGGGAACACCGCCCATCCACTATAAGCCAACTACCGAACACATATATCCTCAGAAACTTGGCCTCCAAACTTGGCCAGGCCTATCCATCTTCCTCTCATTCTAGCTTTGCTCCCTTTTTCTTTTCTTAGGCCTGAGGCGCCACCGATTCTTACATCATTCGTTCCAGATCTGATTGGCCACCGTTGAAGTCTAATCGATAGCTATCCAGGGCCAAATCTCACCCGAACCGGCCTTGAGCATACCTTCTTCACATTTATATTCACGCCCATTCTCACATCATCACGAACTACCCTCCGGCCTGCCGATCCCCGTTCCGTCCGAAATCTCGCCGGCATACTTACTCTATGCACCTACCTTTCTTGATCCATTCTCTTGTATTATAATACTACACGCATACACTCGCCATACATCCGCTACTATAGACAAGTCGCTAGTTTTGTATCCACCCACTGGTCAATATAATAGCCACCGCGCAAAATGTCGTGGACCTTGCTGCAGCGCTTCATCGAGTCGGACGTGTTCAATTCGAACCCGTTCCTACCCGTATCATACTTGACGTACGTCCTGTTTTCTAGATATCCCTTTTACATTGCTTGTCATCCGCCATCAAAACTCCGTCTTGCTTACTCATTGCTTCTCTCCATCGTCTAGCCGGTACGCCGATCATATTGGAATCAACTATGTTCTCTGCAACAAACTCCGCCAGTTTCCGTACGAGGACATTGAATTCTTCTTGCCGCAGATATGCCATCTGATAATCAGTCTAGACAATGAGTCTATGGCGCTCGAGGAGTTTCTCCTGGATCTTTGTGAGGAGTCAGTGACTGCGGCCCTTCTGGTATGCCTTGCCCTGTTGTTGGTTTTTTTTTTCAATTATCTCTTTCTTTCTTCAAACCCCCCTCTCTTCTCTCTCTTCCCTCCCCCATACCATATCCCTTTTTCTTTCTCCCTTTCTGGCTTGCCTGTTTACTAATGCCCCAAGCTGGCAATCTCTAGACGTTTTGGCTGTTCCAAACATATCTCCACGACCTCTCCTCAAATCCTCAATCCGATGCTTTCCAGACTTGTCGCCGGGTATACAACAAGGTCCAACATATTGTATTTGGCCTTCCTGATGCTGCCCGCTACGAAAAAATTCGCGAAAACATCCTTCCCGTCAGTGTGCTATCGAGCTTTGTGTTAGCCAGCGTAGCTTTTCCAATCCTGCCACAATGGGCTGGGCCTCTGGCTGTAGCCCAAGCTAGAAAGCCTCCAAAGGGTGAACCTGCCGAAACCCGCGAGCCAACCACCATCACAAAGTCCGCAACGACAAAGCCCGATAGCCCTCGGTCTAGGCGGCATGGGCTGCCTCGAGTTATCAGTCCATCAGAAAATGCTCTCACCTTGTCAGGGACAGTGAGGAGACCATCTATCTCTGACTCTCTAGCTCTTGATACACCTGGCCGAGATACACCTACTACTCCAAACAATGACAATCCATCTCCTACCACTACTTCTCGTAAACCAAGTGAACGCCTTGAATTGGCATTAAAAGAAGCTCGCTTTAGTACGTCGTCGCTTCCTCTCATGGGGGACCTTCGCTCACCCCAACCCCCGCGCCCCTCTACGCCTTTATCAGCCAGCATTGCCATGAGCTCGGGTCTCAACGTCCTTCATCGTCGTCACACCCATCGTGACCCACTTGGGAAAAGTAGACGAACAGCAATTGAGCTTTCTAGTATACAAAAGACGCGCCTACTGCGACAGCACTACTTCCGCAGTGAAACACAGTTCCTGACGGCCCTGGAAAATATATCGAATCGCCTGGTGGCCGTGCCCAAACCGGCTCGTCTCAGCGCATTGCGTGCCGAGCTTGCACTTATTGCCCAGGATCTTCCCGCCGAGATCGACATTCCTGTCATTTGCCCACCAACGCTAGTCAATGGGTCTCCAGGGAGAAGCAAACATCACCGTATTGTGCGCATCAATCCTGCCGAATCTACTGTCCTGAATAGCGCTGAAAAGGTTCCATTCCTGTTGATGATTGAAATTATTCGTGATGATTTCACTTTTGATCCTGATACCCCTGACAATGAAAGACTTCTCATGAAGTTAATGACCGAAAGCGGCTCCAAAAAGCGCATCTTTGATCTCTCAGAAGCGCCCCGAACACCCATTGTAAACACTACGCAAGAGCCCACTTTAGACAGTGTTTTCGAACCGACATCCGGCGACCTAGGGACGTCTCAAATGAGTGGTAGCTTTAGTGAAGATGTTTCATGTCTCTTCGCGAATCAACGGCGTATAGCCAATGGTACCGCAAACTCCGTTATTACCGAAATTCCGGCCACACCTCAATCGTCCGACAACTCAACATCCGGCTCCAGCAGCCCATCAAGGCAAAAGCATGCCCAGCCGCCGCCTCAGCTCCCTGTTCCTGTTTTGCGCGGTCATGGTATCGAACCTGATTTCTCTGCTCTTGCTACACACATGCGCACGGCATCGCAAATGCTAGCGCAACTGGAGATCACCACTCGCAAACGGCCTAAGCACGAGGTTGAGGCCATTCGTGCCAAGATTATTGCCAGCATGCAAAGCTTAGAAGAGCAGAGTTTTGACATCAACGATGAAACTGGCCCTACATTTGATACAATCATGGCTAAATCGGTTGTGCCATCAGCTTCGGATGCCCCGGCAGATCTTGATGAGGAAGTCGAGCCCGCCGATACGGCACGTGGTGAGGCGCGAATGGAAAATGACTTTAAAACGGGTGGTATTCAGGGTAAGGGCGACCGCGATGACCCCAGTGCGGCTGTCTTTGGAGAAGCATGGCAAGTTAAAAAGGCGCGTATTCAAAAGTCGTCGCCGTATGGCTGGATGAAGAACTGGGATCTTGTATCTGTCATTATCAAGACAGGTGCTGATCTTCGCCAAGAAGCCTTTGCCTGTCAGCTGATCAGTGCTTGCGACAAGATCTGGGCTGAGGCTAAAATTAAAGTCTGGGTCAAGGTCATGAAGATTCTAGTCACAGGCGAGTCGTCTGGCCTGATCGAGACAATCACCAATGGCGTCTCTGTGCATTCAATTAAACGCAGCTTGACGCTAGCCATGGAGCCCTCTCCAAAGCGTCGCATTGCTACCCTGAAAGACCACTTCATCAAAGTCTTTGGGCCACCTAAAAGTAAAGCTTACAAAGCCGGCGTTGATGCCTTTAAACGGTCACTAGCAGCATACAGCGTGATTTCATATGTCTTGCAGCTCAAGGATCGCCACAACGGAAATATCCTGATTGATAGTGAAGGCCATATTGTGCACATTGACTTTGGCTTTATGCTGTCCAACTCGCCTGGGTCGATGGGCTTCGAGGCTGCACCTTGCAAGCTAACCCAGGAATACGTCGACGTTCTTGGTGGACTAGAAAGCAAGGCTTTTGCCGACTACAAGAAGCTCTGTAAACAAGCTTTCCAAGGTGTGTTTAGATCTGAGCCACACTCCCTGTCTTTTACTTGTTGAAAGAGCTGCTGCTAACTAATCCTGACTATAGCTCTACGTCGCTCAGCCGACAACATCATTGACCTAGTCGCTATGATGGCAGCTGAGTCCAAAATGCCGTGTTTTGCCGTCGGGATAGGCCCTGTCACATCTGCACTACGGCAACGATTCCAGCTGCAGCTGAGTGCCGAGGCTGCGGAGAACTTTGTCGAGACGGATATTATTGGCAAGTCAGTTGGCAGTTATTACACCCGCCTGTAAGTTGTTTCGCCCGGATCTATAGGAATTATTTGCATGGATACTAACATCACGACCTAGGTACGATACGTTCCAGTACCGGACACAGGGCATTTACTAATCCGTATCTTTCCTTCGTTTCTCTGTTCTTTTCTTACTCTTCCATACATGTTGTTTTTGTCTCGTCTTTTTCTTGGGCTGTCCACACTACAATGGGATGCACGCACTTATACATTACATACACACTATACCATACCAACGTCTGTTTTTCTCCTGTCGAATCCATCTATTCATGTGCCTTTCTTCCCATACAATATCACGTGTCTTGACGAATTGTGGTCATAATGAACATTAAAACGAGTTATTGAATAGAGAGACTGGTTCTGCAACCCATCATGAGCCCAACAACATTATACCACAATACATCACCAATATTATTTTCAGCCAATCCTTTGAGACAACAAAGTGTGACAGTAGGGACAAAAAGAGAGCGCTTCTTCAGATGAGACTTCTCAATGTTCAAGAATGTCATGGCAGGGTTGTTTCTAACGTGCAACACGATGATCTAGTTGCCATGCCAACGTCCGTGCTTGACTTATAAGTACAAGTAGCCTTGAACCTTCTTAGCGAATTCCCTGCTGGCCTCTCTGCTTACAACACTTATAATACACCCTCGTCTACTTGCTCCCTTCTTGGTGCCCTATTTGTACTATTAATCACTGCTTCACGTGTACCCAGCCCAGTTTATTTCGCTTCACAATGGGTAACGCGCTCTCTCTCATATATCCCGTCTCCGCCGTGAATGACGATACCGACCCGCGATATGTGGTCCCAGACGTCGACATGACCAAAGTCACACTCACAGAGTCTGATCGCTGGGTGCTGAGATTCAGAAGCGATGCTGAGTTCCCTATGCTATCATGGGAAGCTCTTAAAGCGAATATAGGTGGGTTAGCCTTGGCGCGAAAGCCACACGCCAGACATGAAGCTATTCTAACGCGATGGCCCATGAAGAACGAAACGATCTCAATGGACTACAACGCACACCGTCGGAGCTAAAGCGATACTTGAAATGGGGTCAAGACACACGAGAAGTGTACGGCTCTGTGATGGAGTACCTTCTATACCATCGCTTACCAGCAGCCTGGGGCCGACCTCCATTTTCTTGTGTGTCCGATATTCCGTTTTCAGAAGAAAGCGACTATTGTATTCTCACCAACGAATGGCCATATGCCTTAGACCAAGGTATCGTGCATGTTGTCGTATGGACTCGGACACCAATTGAAACGGACAATGACATTGGAGATTTGACGCCGAGGAGCCGAGCAATTGTGGATGCCTTCGTTGAAAGAATGTTCAGGGCAAAAGTTGGTGATCAAAATGTGCTTTGGTTTAAGAACTGGACGGCTCTACAGAGTGTCCGCTCATTAGACCACGTCCATGTACTACTAAGAAATGTCGACCAAGGGCTGATCAATGAGTGGACTGGCGGAGTGGTCACCCCACACATGTTGGCACTCCAGAAATAGGGTCTAGTTGTGTTCACGCATCTACATGACTATGCATCAGTGGAAAGAATGGCAGAGTGAGAACCAAAGTTTCTATGTTCTAGTGTAGCCTCTATCTTGGTGTTTATTCAAGGACCAATTCCAGCTTAAGCCTTGCGTCTCTGCTTGCGACTCTGCATGGGAGCCACATCGTTCATGTCAGCGCCCATGGACTGAGGATTTCCCAGACCCATCAAGGCCCTACCAGCCGAGAGCAGGCCATAGGCCTTGTACAAAGCAAAAGCTGGGACCAGGGACCAGACAGCCCAGGCACCATTGCCAAAGATGAGAACCAGAACCAGGCAGCCCCAAGTGACCCAGATGGTGTCGAACATAGAATCCACCAGGCCAGATGATGAGAGATCGGAACCGGGAGAGCGCAATGCGCGGGTGGCTGGGTCGTAAGTTGGACGGCCGGTCTTTTCCATAACGATCTGACAGATGAAGGCTGGGGTGGAGAGCACTGCATAATAGACCAGAGACCTCTTGAATAGTGTAAGGCTCAAGACGAGAAAGAGGCCATTGAAGATAGCAGAGAGCATATGCAGGTTCTTGAGTGTGCTAATATTGGCCTTAGCCATGTCTTTCTTTGCTTTTTGAGCCATGGTGACAAGCTGCGAGGATGGATAAAGATAGGAGGGAGGACGATTGGCGGATCTGGTACGTAGTATGCGCCGAGTATCTCTTATGCCATGAGTCGTGTGGTCGAAACCAAGAGAAGTCCATGGGTGCGTTCGAGTTCAAAGAGCCACCTTGTACTAGACACCTGCGACTGACTAAGCCATTTTAATCCACCCAGCAATGAAGTAGCAAGGGTTAGGGTAGGGCTCTTGTGCAGGCTAAAATAGGCAGGCCTTCCTAGCTTTGGCTTTAGCTTTTTGTGCCAGGTACAGGTTTCGCTTCCAGGGCAACAGGTGCAAACAAAGCAAAATAATTGAGCCAATCATATGCGAGAAACTGGCATTTTGGCACCAGCAATTCGCAGTCACACAATTCACGCAACGCCTGTTGATTTGATTTCGCGCCGAGACGTCAAGCGCTGTTGGGGGTTTCTTTTGTTTCTTTTGTTTGTTTCCCTTTATTTTCTTTGTTACGCTGCCGTAACTGTTACCAAGTTTTGCAAACTCATGAGAGGATGTCTTGCTATTGAAGGCTTTGTTCGGGCTCTATCTCTTTCATCTGCATCTCTGTGTGATCGTGTAGGTACTTGTCTCTTTTGATACCTTTGCTCCTTTATTTTTATGGGGTGTGCCAAATCTAGAATCTCCTTTTGTTCTTCGTGTTTTGTCCTCCTTTGAAGCAATTACCAAAACAATAGGCTGATAGTGAGGCACCCCACCAACAATAAACCCTCCTTCCTAATCTTCATGAACCGAGCAAATCCAGCCTACGTGCTATTTTTTTTTTCATCATCACCACTTTCTTTTCTTTCCCCATCATCGTGCTTTGATTTCTGATTGTTTGGGCTCACTGTGTCCCCTTCCCCCTTTCATACTTTTTTTTTCTTTCCTCTTTATCTTCCTCTTCATCCGTTTTTACCCTCATTTCATCAACCTCTTTGCTCGCCACTTCCTCGGCATTAGTCGCCATTCCAGTATTGCCTGGAATATCTGTTTGTTGATTTCCTTCTTTCTCTTTCCACTTTGCTTTACTCGTATCTTTTCTCTCTCTACCGTCATTGATTTGCCGGCATCAATACTCTACATCACTCTTGTTCGTGTCCCTTTCCACCTTGTGTTGTTGTTGTTTCCCAGCTTTGTCCCCCAACTTGTTGGTAGGTACGATTTCTTGTATTGTCGCTACGTAGCGCATAGTCGACTTGAGATCGTGAATCTTGCCATCGACACACAGTAGCAATGTTTCATCGTTTGACATATGAACTAACTGACTTGCGATACCTTCTTCCAGAATTGGACAGCCTAGCGTCATATCATAGGCTTTTACGGTTTCAAACACGACGATTTTCCGATCCGCTGCAATTATTCCCGGTAGTAGTCTGCCAAAGTCCGCTGCATCATCTTGCGCTTCATTGGGATACGAATCAAACCGACCCAATCGACCTGCACCTCATGGCTTGGGACTGCTAGTCCATCGTCGAAACTTCTCTCTTGCCTCACTTTTCACATTGCCATGGCGCCCTCTAACACTGCCATCTCGGGCTGTCTGCGCCAGGTCGTGTACTATCATTTGGACAATTTCTCCTACGAGAATGCCTTATTCTTTGCCGAGAAGCTCAGCGCTCAAGACCCTAGATCACCAGATTCCTCATACCTTTTGGCCCTCGCCCATTACCACAATGCCGACTTCCGCAGCGCCTACGAAGTCAGCAGAAGCTATGCTGCGCGAGGCACAAATATTTGCTCAGCTTGGATCTTTGCGCAGTCTTGCTTACAACTAGAACGCTGGCGAGACGGCATCAATGCGCTCGAGAAAATTAGGAACATTGTAGTGCAACGGAACAGCATTGGCCAGCACAGCGCATCGATCAGGGCACCTCATCCCGACCTTAGCTCTGTCTTGTGTCTTCTTGGGAAGTTGTATCGTGGATATGACGACAAGAAAAAAGCGGTGTACTGCTTTGAGGAGTCCCTCAAGGTGAACCCGATGCAGTGGGACGCATTCACAGCTCTTTGCGATATGGGGGTTAATGTCCGGGTGCAAAACATATTTCGAATGTCTGACACATTGATACAGAGTTTTGATCCTAACGTCGACGACTCAAAACCAAATGATAACGTTCTCACGCGGAAAAACACCAAGAGCCTTGTCTCTGACTCACATGATCCTTTTGAAACTGGAATTCGTCCACCGGATAGTAGCTTTGGTGTCTACCAGTCGGAGAATGGCACAAGCGACTTCTTGTCAAAGATTGCCGCCGCGCGCTCGAAGCTTGCTGTTTCATCTAGCAATACCATCGCCGTATCAAACTCTGAAGGCCTGGAGACGCCGCCTAATTCGAACGGATCTTCTGATAATTCTAGAGCCCCGTATCTAGATGCGCCCTCCGCTACGGGCCGACGATTACGAGAGAGAAACGCTGATTTAGGAGGCTCAGACGCACCCTCCAAAATGATGTACCGTCTTGGAGCGACGAAACGAACAACTCGATCGCAGGACAAAGCAGAGCAACCAATAGAAGTTTTCGAAGCGCCCTTAGCACCTGTTAACTCAAGGTATGCCACAACTGCGGCGGAACGGAAGCGTACGGTCTCAGGACACCCTGTTCGCCCACCTTCCGCTGCAGCAAATCATTCAGACGATCCTCCAGCCGCGCCACAAAGGAGAAGCGCACGTCTGAACATGTTCAGACCAACGGCCTCAAAGGCAAACTCATCCTTAACATCAGGCGCAAATGCTACAAGAGAGCTGAAGAAGCCTCGACCTACGATTTCACGCCTGATAAGACCGGATGGAACCGGGGCAAGCGTTGGCCGGGTTGTTAGTGGTAACCGCAAGCCAATTGAGGAAAATATAATGGATTTGGAGATGACAGAAGGCTCGCGCGGAGCCAAAGACAAAGAGTCAGCACCGGCAGCTGCTCCCAAGGCAACAACAACAGAAGTGGATACCCTCAAAATTGAAGAGTCATTGAAATGGCTTCTTGACCTTCTCCGAAAAATTGCTACTGGCTATTCCGAGCTTGCGCAGTTCCGTCCACCGGAAGCAGTACATGCCTTCCAAACTGTCCCCAAAGTCCAGCAAGAAACGCCGTGGGTTCTGTCACACTTGGGTAAGGCTCAGCTAGAGCAGTCAGCTTTTATTGAGGCTGAAAAGTGCTTCAGAAAGCTCCGTTCTATTGCCCCAACCCGACTGAAAGATATGGAGTTGTACTCTACCATTCTGTGGCAACTCAAGCGGGAAACCGATCTCTCATTTCTTGCCCATGAATTGATTGATGTAGCCTGGCATTCTCCCGAGGCATGGTGCTCTCTTGGGAATGCCTGGTCGCTTTCCCAGGATCACGAGCAGGCGCTTCGATGCTTTAAGCGTGCGACTCAATTGAACCCCAAGTTTGCCTATGCATTTACATTGCAAGGACATGAGCATATGGACAACGAAGAGTATGAAAAGGCCCTTACTGCTTACCGACAGGCCATTGCTGCCGATCGTCGTCACTACAAGGCGTATTTTGGTATCGGCCAAGTTTATCGGAAGCTAGGCAACTTTGAGCGTGCCTTCATGCACTACCAAATTGCAGCCAACATCAACCCATCGAATCCTGTCTTGCTGTGTGCCATTGGCACTGCGCTGGAGAAACAAAAAAATGCGGCAGAAGCTCTGATATACTACAGCAAGGCAACTGAACTGTTCCCTAAGGCTACTGACACGAGGTACAAGAAGGCACGCGCGCTGATGACTCTTGGAGATATGGAGGCTGCCCGGAGAGAGTTGTTGATTCTCAAAGATCAGGTTCCGGATGAAGCGCCGGTTCATTTCCTGCTTGGCAAGCTGTATAGGAATATTAACCAGAAGCAACTTGCCATCCGACACTTTACTAACGCCTTGGCCCTTGATCCAAAGGTAGGCGAGGAAATGCTTTATTCACATGTAACTTTTGCGCATATCACTAACACCTACTAGGCTTCGCTACAAATCAAGGAGGCAATCGAGACTTTCGAGGAAGATATTCAAATGGATGATTCTATTGCTTGAACAAAACGACACGTTAATCTCGTAATAATGGACTTTACGACACACTCCACTAATGTTATACTCAACGGCCATCTTGGCGCAGCTCACGTAGCCAATTTGTGGTTGAATGGAATCCAATTTGGCCGGTTGTTTTATTGGGTTCTTGTTTTCTCTTACGCTTTCTTTCCTCATTCGCCTGTTTTTCATTATTTTTGATTTGCATACTCAATGCATATACCCAGCGGTCCCCTTTTTCTTTTTCTTTTCTTCCTCTTTTTTTCATTCTGAGCATATCTTGTGTTTCAGACAGACATATGCATACTTGCACAAAAAACGGACAGATACCTTTGATACCTGATAGATCTTGGAAGAAACGAGTCAGTTTCTTTGCCACGCCTCAAAAGTTATTATCCTGATGATGATTGGCTGCGTTTCATGTCTGTGTTAAGGTGTACTGGTACTGGAATTGTAGATTTTGATGGACGTGTCGTGTGTGAAATCATACACTAGTGATGGAGAGAGCCACGAGCCAAAATTATTTTAGCTAGAAGCTGGATGCCCGTTTAGCTTGTTTTCCTTCTCTAAAAGCCAACCGTATTTGTTATCTTATATACCATTAGTTCTCCTAGTGCCCCGTCGCGTCTTCTAAAAATACATAGCTACAAGACGCGCTTATTTGGAGACATGACGTTTGACGTGTTCGAAAAAAGCGCGAGGCTGGCCATTTAATTTCACTCTAAACGGCAATCTCGAGGTGACAGTGATTTTTGATTGGCTGAGAGCAGTATTGTATGGGGAGTAGGATAGGGTGTTGCTGGACCAACTTGGAGGTTGATCAACACGACAGCGAGCTGAGGAACATAAAGGTCCGTCTTTGACTGTTTACCCAGCTGCTATGCTATGGTGGGAGGTATTAAACCAGCAGAGTTTATTTCAATTGTAGGACGCATGAGATGGCCTTAGAGCTTCTCAAATGATTCTTTATTGCGGCATCTTGGATGATGAATGCACAAGAACTACTATAGACAGACATTGCCTTCCTGGACTTAGCACAGCACTTCCTCTGCGCCCTTTTGATTAAACTTGCTACTTTTTAATGGCGGGTGTTATTACAGCAAGCATTACTGCTAGTTCTGGGCGGGTTTCATGCATAGCGTAGCGTTCTAACAAGCTTGACTGCCCTGTTACTAGAGAGAAAACTGGGGATGAGAAGGAAAGGCAGGAACGTGAACCCCCTTCACCGATGGTCGTGTTATTTTTGTCTGCGTTAAAAAAAAAAAAGAGAACAAAAATTCAGGTTCCTGCCTTTGCTTAGATAGTGGCTGATTTTGGCTGTTGCTGGTGGCCCCTGATACGTATTTAATGAACAGCCCCAAGCACACGCTAACCTTCCCCTCTTTTTTTTTTTCCTTTCTTTCTCTTTCTCTCTTGTTGTTCTCTCCTTGATCGTGATATTCATCAAATTTGGACGGCCATCATTACTATTTTTCTTCTTTTTCTTTTTCGCTCAACTTCTCTTAATTATTCCTCAATTCTATCATAATGTCTGGACGTAAGTTAACAATCTTTTTTTGTTCCATCTTCTATTTCGGTATCGTCGTCTCCTTGTGACGCGCTCTTGGCTATGACGCGATGCGATGTTGACGAGAAGACACCCTTTATGTGGTCACAACATGTCTACTTCACTTCACCTTCGGTCAATAGTTATTAAACACTAACTTTTTTATCCAACAGGCGGTAAGGGCGGTAAAGGTCTTGGAAAAGGTGGCGCCAAGCGCCACCGCAAGATTCTTCGTGACAACATTCAGGGTATCACCAAGCCTGCCATTCGTCGTCTCGCTCGTCGTGGTGGTGTCAAGCGTATTTCTGCCAGTAAGTTCATGTGCTGAACCTCTAGCTTACCTCGTTGGCTAGCCCCGTATCTAACAGTGCTCTTCCTCCAGTGATCTACGAAGAGACTCGCGGTGTCCTCAAGTCCTTCCTTGAGGGTGTCATCCGTGACGCTGTCACCTACACCGAGCACGCCAAGCGCAAGACCGTCACCTCGCTCGATGTCGTCTATGCTCTCAAGCGCCAGGGCCGTACCCTCTACGGTTTCGGCGGTTAAATCAACCCCCGATGCTATATTTACGGAGTGGTTTCTTCAGCTTTACGGGTACTTCGTTCAGTCGTGGTTAGGCAACTCTGCGGGAAGAAATAATCCCTCAATGCTCTACCCACAGTTATTGTTTTGTGTTTTGCCGAGGATAATCGTCTTCACTTGGGGTTTTTCTGTGATGCTCTGCCTCGTAGGCATTGTCTGGCTTTGTTTTTATTTGCGTTCTTTCACCCGACTTCACCAAGTCGTGTCCTTCTCTTTCTGGCTTTCGCTTTCTTGCAACACATCTACCATCGGCGTTTACGGGGGAGGATTTTCACAACACAACTACTAAGCAATGAATTATTAAGATTAACGCGTCTCCGGCGGTTGAGTCAGAAAGATTTCCCGGGTGTCTCCGTCCCTGTAACGAGTGTGATCATGTAGCCAGTATGAACATGAAACCTCACAAAATGCATGTATCAAGGGATGGTGCAATTGTCTTCCTAACTCCGGTCGCCAATCAACATCAAAGTTGACGTGCACGTATAAACAAGTGAAAACAAAAAGAGAAAACCAAGAACGCCAGTCCAACCCCCCTTCCCCCTTCCATTATGTACGTATGTTGACATCCGACACTACTGTCATAGATATTTCCGGCCAGCAGCCGCGACTCGTTGGCGAAAAATGGTGCTGGTAACTTGTGTGTTGACCTGGTAAAAGGGGTTCATGATGGCCTTGACCCAGTTCTCGTAGACTTCGAGGAAGAAACTCTTGATGGCTTCTTCGGTGGCAATGCTGGTAGGATTTGCGCCAACAGCAGCCGAGGACGATCGTGAAGATGAGGCAGGCTGTGAGGGCTGGTGGAGGAGCAGGAAGCGCACGTTAGCGCCAGTGATGAAGCAGGAAACGTAGTTGTTGAAGAACCGGTCGATGCATTTTAGGTACCTGGCCCAAGAGGGATGGTTGTCAGAAAACAGGGACGGCTATAGAGGCAACATGTGAGTAATGGCGTATGGTATCGTATATACGTACATCTGGCCTGTCGACCACTGGACCTCTTCTACAATGTCTAAGCTGCTATGAAGAATGAATTGATTTAGGTGGTACAGCTGTTCGTTGAAGCGCGGGGTGCCATCGCCACCAAGCTTTGATGTGCCGAATTCATATTCGAATAGTGGATTGTCCGATGTGCCCACAATGGCAAAGTAGTACGACATTGTGGCGATCCGGGATGGGAAGGCAGATAAAAGCGGTGATAGTGCTTTGGTGGTTCGTTGGACTTGGTGGAGGAAAGGCGTCGAGGTCTTGAGGTCTTAACGGAAGGTAGGCAGAGGCGAGAGAGTATTTCTTGTATATAGCCTCTGGCGGAAGAGAAAAGAGTCGAATAACAACCAAAGTTACTATGCACGAGAGAAAGCCCTCGACAATCTGAGGACAGTCCTTAGCTTCACGATTGTCATTGATGTCAAATGCGAAAGCTCATTCTAGGCTTGTCACTGACTACTAGGGTGGTTGGCTATCCGGCACCTTTAAAGCGGGGCACATTGACATTGTCTGCCTGCCCTCATTGGCTAGTACTGCTCATATCAACTTTTTGCTCAAGCCTCAGGTAATTGGTCACACTAAATTCCCAGCCGCGACGACCTCCTCCGACAGCCTGAGCGAGCCTACCTTCCTCTCCCTTTCGACGACCCGGAAATCGCACTTTACTTTTCCGCCTCTATCCCATTCAGTCTTGATCTTTGTCTAGCTTTTGAACGGGAAACTTGGCAGCTCCTAGCATGTTCGGCGCCTTCCGTGTTACCAACCCGCTCTCCAGCGGCCTGCTCTGGAAGATCCCTTGGCGGCTGTCCAAGTTTCAGAAGCGCCGGCACCGGGAGCGCCTCCGGGCTGTCGACGGCGTCGTGGCTACCCTGGACGCGGCGATGAAGCAGACTGGCCAAACCGTGGCGGCGCTGGAGCGCTGGAAGGAGGAGATGCCCAGGGAGGAGCAGATGATGCCCCGCGATAAGTACACTATGTTTGACCGCAAGGTTAAAGGCTACCGCAAGGGCATTCACAGTGAGTATAACCCAGCCATTATCAAAGATAGTTTTAGAAGACATGTTGTTCATCGAAGCGGCCGTGTGACACTACACGAGCCTTTATGACCTACGGTGGACTGACATCCTGTTGCAGAGCTACCCAAATGGACAAGAGTATCCCAACGTGTGAACCCTCCTGGCTACTGAGCGGCTTGGAAGCAGTTCATCACCCACTCTGTCTGTCTATTCTACTCTTCTCCTTGTTCCCTATCCTGATCCTGCTCGCAACTCGCGGCTCCCGGTCCGCAGATACTACCAACTGTTCTGTGTATATGGACACTGCAAGCTCAGTCTGATGATACGACTCTTGTTATTTTGTACAACGTTTTCAACATCGACATTAATGATGTATATTCAGCTCGATGGCTATAAAGGTCTCGTCTTGGCGCTAGTGTCTAACTCGCTTTCTGTGGCATCACCAAGAGAAGGCCTTGTGCTGCCACCATGTACTATTATCAGCTCCCCCTTTGGAGGCCAAATACACACAATGCATCTCTCACCACTGCTGCTGCCATCGTTTTGTGCAGAAACTCAAAAATTCATTGCTTATTCTATATCCTGGACCCAATATGACTATAAAAAAAAAAGAAAATAAACGCCTCTCCATTCCTGTGAAAACGAAGGCATAAAACAAAGATCAAGCCATCACCTGCATATCATGAGCCACGAACCTAGATGGCCCTTTTGTCCAGGCATTTGTCGCCGTGCTAGTACTGCTACTACCGGCTGCTGTATCTCTCGTAATCCTGTTCCGGCTCACGGCCGCGACGCTCGTGGTCACGCATGCGCTCAGCCTGCAGAGAACGGCCCAGGCCGCCGCGACCCTCATCGAAATCATCGCGGTACTCGTCGCGGACCTGGCCGCCGGACTTGCCACGGCCAAACTGGCGGCCCTCTTCGAAGCCAGGATCAAGGTCAGAGCGAATGATGCGCTCGTCTAGTTTAGTGCCGCCAATGTACTTCATGCAGTCAAGGGCGTCCTGGTGCGTGTAGTATTCGACAAAGCAAAAGCCACAAGGCGTCTTCGTGAAGCGGTCGAGGCCCATGATAATGCGCTTGATCTCGCCGCACTTGGAGAACAGCTCATAGACCTGCTCTTCGGTGGTGTAGAAGGACCTGTTACGCAGTAGCGAGTGGCAGTCAGTCATCTGGTGTTGTGCGATGGAAAACTGAGGGAGGGCGACTTAGGCTTACAGGTTGCCGACGTATAGTGTGGTAGAATTAGCCAGGGGATCCTCAGTGGGCTCGGCTTTGGGTTCGGGAGTCTCGCGGTCTCCTCTATGGTGTCTCTTTTTGGACTTATAAGGCAAAGAAATGACGCGGTTAGCAAGGCAAGCCCTCCGAGTGTTTCGGTGGATTTCACCAGTAAAATTTGACTGGCGCTTAGGTTCGATGCTCTTACCTTGCTGAGATAATACGCACTCGGCTGGTCAAGCCGGTCAACGGTGATGCTGTTGCGAGACGGGGCCATGTTTATTACGGGGGCTGAAGTAAAGTAAGTATACGTATAAGAGAGTGCTTAAATGCAGGACAGCAGAGCGCGAGTTGTTGGTCAAGCTGGACTTCGTGATAAAATAGACCGGCACTCAATTTGCTTGTCGATGCTATGGAAACGGCAGGCGCGCCTGTGCTCATGGCTAATTACGGGGAAAACACGCCACGCCAGCCCCACTGAATTTTTATAGCATTACTAAACGCGATCGAGTTCCCAAGCTTAAACAAAATACTTCTGAATAACAAGAAAGGAAGACAAGAAGTCTACCAAAGACAGCAACGCACAGATGCTCAGCGTTGAGGAAGAAATAGAGAGCACAAGGCAGGCAGCTACAAACACTTGATTGTCATTCTTTTCCCACAGCCTTTTCATCGCATTCGTCAGCCTTGCGGCCACTAAAAAGCCCACCCTTATTCCTCTTCTGTGCTGTGCCATCATCACTTAAGCACAAGCAAGCTTTAACTTGACTGCAGCTCGTCGGCCTGTCTCGCTTTGGCTTGTGGTCGCACTTTTGCTGCACTCTGTCTTGAACCTGCATCGACTCAAGCAACTTCCCTGCTTTGCAGTTCTCGGTTGCGTCTTTTCGGGCCAAATCACCGTGGTCGATTCCTCCCAACCCGCTCCCGATTCCACATCCTCTATCCAAACGGCCTTACTCTTAGCACTCTTCGAAAAATGCCCAAAGTCAAGGCATACACACCGTCCTATCTAGCGACTGGTGCTCCGGGAAATGCCCTATTTGCTGCTACCAATGAGCCCTGTTCTCCATATGCTTCCAAAAAGAAGCAAAACACCAAGCCACCCCAAGCTGGGCCTCGTCGCACCATCGCTCGTCGTGGCACTGAGCTTTTCGTGGCTCGTGGCCGCGAAATACGCTGGGGCGATCTAGCGTATCTCAAAGAAATGCAGGAAGATCGCAGAGCAAAATCTTCAAGACGCAGCGTTTTGATCAAGCGTGAGGACGATGACGCTGCGGCGGCAAGCATCAGCCCCGATGAGTTCGGCTGTGGCTACCGAGTATGGCCATCCAAGTTCCCATGTTCATGTCGTTGTGAATTCCATAGCTAATCCTTCTTCCGCTATTCCTGTAGACTATCAAAGCCCCCGTTGCCGACGACATCCGCCAGCTCATAATATCGCCAAACAACAACTATGTTGCCGTGGTCACGACACATACCTGCCACATCATGGTCATTCCCGACTCGTCTCACCTGTCATCCGGCGACAGCGGCCCAATCAAGCCCAAGATATGGACCCTCGGCCCCGTCACCCACGTATCTACCAAATCTGCTCTTGCCTCCGTGCTGTGGCATCCGCTAGGTGTCGATGGCGGATGCGTTGTGACAGTGTCAGAAGACGCCATTGTGCGGGTATGGGAACTCTCCATGACAGATCGCTGGTCGTTTGACCAGCCCACACTCGACATCGACTTGAAGAAACTGGCTGATGGAGTTGCTGTCGACCAAAACTTTTCTGCCTCCGTATCGGCCACCAACACGGGCTTTTCGCCTGACTCTTTCGAAATGGAGGTTGCGGCCGCCTGTTTTTCGTCGCGCCAGTCTGGCGGTTGGTCGCCATTCACGCTATGGATTGCCATGCGTGAAGGCGATGTGTATGCCCTGTGCCCCCTATTGCCTCGGAAGTGGTCTGCTCCCCCAGCCTTGATACCGTCCCTATCGGTTTCCATAGTGGAAAAGCTAGCCACTATCGAGGACGACGTCGAGACATCTGAGTACGGACGCCTTCTGGCCCAGCAGCAGCTAGCTTGGATGGCGGAAATCGACTCGCAAGAGCCGCAGCTTGTAGAAGCTAGCCCCGGGGATCCTGCTATTGAGGTCTTCACCCGGCCTTCAAAACCTGGTTCTTGCCCTCGCCTCCAGGGCCCCTTTGATATATGTGCGGATCTCAAGGACCAAGACGACATTGACTGCGAGTACACCGATATCATGGTCATTGGTCCCAAGATTGATAGCGATGAACTCATGTACGGCGAGGATGTTGATCTAGTCAGCGAAGGAGCAGAACATGAAGGCCTTTCGCTTTCGATTGTTTGCTTGCTGTCTACGGGAGGCCAAGTCAAGGTATGCCTTGATATCGATGGCGTCGAGGCCCAATGGCTGCCCTCCAAGCACAAGACACGCCCAAGCCATTTGGCGGATCAGATACCCGAGCCATCACTTCTGCTGTATCAGGCCATGGACAGCATGAACACTATGGAATCCAGCCCCGACAGCTGGCCTGTGTTTAGCACTGACGTCATGTCAAAGTACGCGTTCTATGTCACACACAATGTTGGCATAACGTATTTTTCTCTAGCGTCGTGGGTGTTCCGCCTAGAAAGTGAGCTCCAGGAGCCTGGGGCCGGCTCTGAGTTCCGCATTGGTCTGCTAGTCACAGGCCACAACTCGACTCGTGAACGCCTTTACGTTGAAACCTCCTCCCACAACCCCGGCTATCTGTCGGCGTGTGTTGCCATTGACGATCCTGATATTGGCTATGGAATTATCTCGGCAACGCCCTACGAGCCTGTTGTCCTTTTGTTTGAGCTGCCGGAGGAACAGCTTGCAGTCATTCGTCAAGAATCTCCTGATACCGCTGACCCGACCGAACGCCTGTCTGAGCCGTCCCCCCAGCCTCTGTTCACTTATGAGCCTCGCCCTGCATATACCCCTTCGCAAGCGTTTGGGCAGCCATCTGTGCTTCCCATGTTCCTTGAGCGTCTCAAGACTTCCAATCAGCGTGTGACTCTAGGCCAGGAAGTGCGCCTCAGCCCAATGACGCTTCAAGTCCTCACCAACGTGCACAAGATTCTCAGCGACGAGACTCACTCCCTGGGGCTGGCAGCCTCCGATCTCTTCCTCAAGTGCGACCGCATGCATGCCGAGATGCGCGAGCAACTGACTAAAGCCGCAGAAATCAAAGCGCGTATCGACAAGATTGTCGGTGGGGATGAGCCATGTGACCGTATCCGTGTCGACTCGCGTTTAGCACAGGCACAATCCCGTCAGATCCGGCTAGCTGAGCGACTTGAAGCCCTGCGCAAGAATTCCAACCACGTGTCGCGCCGCGAACTGAGCACCAAGGAACGCGCCTTTGCTGACGAGGTCCAAAGTCTCAAGGCACGTGTTCTAGGGTCTGGCGAGGATCTGTCTGTCGCACCACGCCGGTCCAACGCGAATGTCACGGAGCCCTGGCAACGTGTGAACACAGTCAATCAGCTAGCCGAGGAGCTTTTGCGCGATGCTTGTGAGCTGGTGGCTGAGCAGGAACAGCGTGATGCACGTGTCATTGCGGCAGTATCCAGCACGGCGAACATTGGCACGGCCGTGTCGTCGTCGCCGGTGACATCAACGCCGACAGGTGTTGAAAGTCCGGCTAGATCAGGGACTCCGGATTTGCGCATTCCGCCAGAGCTGCGCAAGACTCGTCTACAGCAGGTCAAGACTATGTTGACACGCGAGACGGCTTTGATCGAGGCAGTGACGGCGCGTTTGGAAAGATTACAAACTGAAGTATAGGGAGGTGGCTAGTGTAGGTTTTGTTTCTTTCTTTTTTTCCATAGGATTAGAAAGACGCTAGTCGCATGAGTGTGTGCCGGCTAAAGGGCGCACTGGATGGGGTAGAGAGTAGTGTATTCATTTATATGCGAGGGCTTTGATGCCAAGCTATTTGTATGTGAGGAGGAAGATGATTCAAGAGCGCTCAGGCAACATGACATCCACCATAGTGCGGTTGGCAATGAATAGCAAGATTGCACCCCAATGAAAGACATGGCGAAATTTATTAGCGACACTATAAGCACTTTAGAGATTTCGTATACGCAAGTATCATAGTTCGGAACCATCATCGGTCCAGTCCAGTCAACCTGATGTCTCTGCAAGACGATAGGCCGGGCGATGTTCCTGCCGGCACAAGCCCTTGCCTCTGGGCATGGTGTGACAAATGGCCCTAGCACTTCCCAGTTCTACAGCCATACCGAGAACCGCAACACGATGGTATCGAGCGCGCATCTACTGCGTTTTCTTCATCGTTCTACCCAGAGCCACAGCACCAGCGGCTATCTCACGCGCACATTGCCACAGAAGAACTTGCAGCCAGCACCGTCAGCTTTCAGGCTCACACGCAACAGAATGGAAGGGCACTCAACTGCTTGGCACAATGGCCCACGGGATATTGCAGCCAGCATAGTACACCCAGAAGTACAGAAACTCTGGGCGGTTGTGGCTGCGGCCAGTAAACACATGCTCTACATAGCACGTTGAATAATACAGCACCACGCCATACAGGTGGCCTATAGAAACCAAGGTGGTCAGGAGGATACGCAGGGGACTACGAAGCACGATTGCAGCTACGGCAGCAAGGCTAAGCGGGCCCCAAACAAGCTGTAAGCGGTGGCTTCTAACGTTAGTATAAAAGCTGACGGGTCAGCAAGATGAAGGGTGGGATAACGTGCCGTTGTAACGGTCTCAATACAGACCATGAACGGGTCAGATACCAGGTATCGAGAGTCAGAGAGGCCGTATTCTTTCCAGAGTTGCGCAAACAGGTCCTGCCTACCGGCCAAACTGCGGTGGAAAAGCACAAAGTATCCTACCCGGACAGCCGCCACCTATTAGCCTTTTGTTCCTGGATGTCACCAGGTCTCGTCCGCTTCTTAC
Organism: Ceratocystis harringtonii; assembly: GCA_002018265.1. NCBI lineage: Eukaryota > Fungi > Ascomycota > Sordariomycetes > Microascales > Ceratocystidaceae > Ceratocystis > Ceratocystis harringtonii. Next base: position 13,182 of record MKGM01000064.1, on the reverse strand, counting down.
CCTCAAAGCAACAGTGCAGAAACGCACCTTTACAGATGACAGAGTCAGAAAGCAACGCCCCATGGAAGAAACAGAAGAAGACACGAAGCAAGAGGGAAAACTCACATAGCGAAAACCAGCTGATCACCAGCATCTCTCCCATCCTCAGGTTTGGGTTTGCCCGCTTCGACACCGCCGCCATACCAGCAAGGACGCCAGCTATCACGCCGCCAAAAGTCCCGGCAAGCAACCACAACGGCCATATGTTTGGCTGGTACATGGGGATGTTTAGATCTGTGGGATAATACGGATGAGCAGACATGGTTGATAGATGCAGTGTGTGTGTGTGTGTGTGTGTGTTGTGTGTAACACTTGTTCGGTGTGCAGATTGCTCGATGAAGAAGATAAGGGCAAGCGATGAGATGAGGGTTGAGATGCTGTCTGTCTGGGCTAGGGTTTACACTCTATCCATACATCCATACTGCCAAGTCAATACATGCGACAATGCCGGCCTCCTAATTCCTTCACTCCATATTTCACTCTGTACTGTTAATATGTCTGGGACGTGATTTTATTATTTCATGCGTTATGGGAAACCAAGTTCATTAAATTCGTCAACAAGTCCTTCGTCACAGAACCAGCCTATATCCAAGCAATGGAGTCTATAGTCCTACGCAGTCGTTAACACACAGCATCGCGGACATTCTCGCCTTCCATGTACTGCGTCAACCACGCCTCATACTCGCTACGCATCAGAGTTACAAAGGCATCTAGCGTCGTCGGAAGACGCGAGTGCGAAATCGTCGTCCAATCAAGAAGCTCAGACATTCGAGAGTCGGTCTCTGTGGGCATGTCCAATGGATCTGGGAAGAGAAGGTAGACGCACTCGCAGAAGATTGCACGCTTGGGGTTTGGCTTAAAAGACGGATCACACCCAGTTACAGGGAAGCGAAATGAGTAGATGTAGCCGATGATACAAGCCCAGACAAGCACGGGCCGGATCATGTAAAGAGGCGCCAAGGCCGGGGTCCGTGACGGATATTCGGGTGGCGAAGCAGAGTAGGCGCGTCCAAGAGCATATGTTTTGATGTGGTTGACAATCATTTGTATTTGGTCGCGGAGAAGCGAGAGCGCAAGCACATGACCGGTTGGCGAGGCCGGTCTTTGCGGGATGAACTCATACACAAACAGGGTCGATGCCACTCTAGCTACTGGCGACATGAGATTGCAGGTATCGGCATCGACAGAGTATGAATTCGGCGATGGCGACTGGTCATTGGGGGTTGTAACGCCGGCAGCTCGTGTCTGGGTCAGCGAGCAGTGGTCCTGCATCGACATTGGGTAGCGCGTGAGCTTGTAGAAAACATAAAACCATTCATCGACAAAGGAGTGCGGATTAAAGAGGATTGACCGGGATGGGCCTTTCATGGCCAGCATTACAGCCTTGTGGAAAACAACCAGGTCCTGTATTGATGTGTCCACGCATGGGGGGACTCCCGCTGCCGACAGGCATTCATGGGTAGAGAGACGGAGCTCGTCTCGTGTATGCTGCGGAATAACGGTTGATATATCTGGATAGGCCCGGGGGTATTCAAGATATGGCAAACAGCCTGTTATGAAAGCGCCCATTGTATCGGATCTGCGGCAAGTTGCATGGTTAGATAAGGGATATGCGTGGAGTTAAGCAAGTATATTGGTGTAAGTGAGTAAAATTGAAGTCCGCGTGGGTGGCTAGATGTGCGCTATCAGACACAGGCGCGGCGTAGCGTGCGACTTACCGTCGTAGTTTGTGTATCAAATACCAGTCCGCGTTCTTGTCGTCAATGTCGCCATACGATGTTAGAAGCCTCTTGAGGCCCTTCATATGGATATGCCAGTCGTCGTGTCGGTTCATAAAGAGCTGCACACACCGTTAATATACGTATGTATTGCACAACTAGGGCTGACTGACTTACCGAAATGAGCGCCATGGACCCAATGCACTCTAGCACATATGGCCTAGGCTTGATTGGCGCCTTGTTTCCTTCCTTAAGGCCATCGCCAACTAGAGCACACATCCGGCTAAGGTAGAAGGAAATTGAAGCCAAGAGTTGCGATGGCCTCAGCCCTCGACAGTGCATTTCCATAAACACGCTCGAGACAACAACCATATGCAGTTTTGCCATATCCTTCATCACGCTCTCGAAAAACTCCCATGACCGGACGGGATTATGGGTCAAGATGCGCTCCATAGGAAAGATAGTTCCAGGCATGCTGGATTCAAACAACTTATACAAGAACCGGGTATTGTCTGTAGCAGAAGCGATCATGGGCAGGGACGGCAATGACTCTGCGCTGTACGAAAATGGGTTCATGGAGATCGAAGTTGGAATGATGTCATACACGTTGTCCAGCTTGCGGGCGTTCAGCAGGCAGGATAGTACTTTCTGGTCCAGCTCGAATGTGTTGGTCGTGGAGCGACCCGTCTGCACGGACGAATGCTGCTTCTTCGGTGATGGAACACTGATGCTGAAGCTAGAGAAGCTCCCATACTGCTGTATCTGCATTTTTGAGGCTGCTGTTGCGTTTTTTCGCGCCGGCCTGAGGGTAGGATCTGACTTTTTCCTTGTGGCCTTTCCTCTTTTTGCCACAGGCACAGCCCCACCCCTAGGTTTGGAATACTGCTCTGGGATCTTTCGAGATGGTGATATTGATGCTGATGGCGCTGTTGCTGTTGCTGGCACTGGTTCCGTTGCTGTTGGTGACTGTTCCAGCAGTACAATGCTGTTAGCGGTGCAGTTTGGGGTTGGAGACGCAGTTTGAGCGCGCCCTCCGCTAGGCGGGGGGGCCGAGGACCTGGGTGATGTGACGGATGTTGAGCGAGCCTGCGCATTTTCCAGCGCGTACGGAGCTGCAGAGCGTGTTGGGGCCGGAGGCTTTGAAATCGAAAACACGGAAAATGATCCCTTTCCGATGGGTGCAGCATTGGCTCTGGTGGACAAGGATTGCTCAGAAATTGCGGGAGCTGAAGAGGAGAACTGAGGGGCAGAAGAATTCGCAAGAAAGGAAGTCTTGCATTGACTCCCTCCATGGGCAGGAGCCGACATCACAGCATTAACAAAGCGGGTTCCTCTATGTCGTGTCTTGGACACCTGCATGCCCCTTTTTGTTGAGACCAGCTCGCCGTCCTGCACAAAATAATCCATGGTTATTGGGAGGGGGGGGGGGGCTGCAAAGCAAAGGAAAGGACAAGTTGGCGGTGGTCTGTCTAGTCCTGTGTATTTTTGCGAGTTTTGCGGGATGTTGTTGATGAAGCGCCAAAAAGCGAAGGGATGCGATGCGATGGGATGTGTTTGTCTAAGTATGAGTTTGGGTGCTGTCTTGGGCCTTGCTGCGCCTAGCTCTGTTGTTGGCTCCAACACTCGTCAGCCGGGCGAGTTGATCGGCAGTTATGTCGTTGGACCCAGGAGGAATGGGTACTTTTAAGCTCGAGGGAATCAGCAGAAATCGAGTTAGTTGTACTATATATTGGTGCACGAGAGAGTATACCATCTATCCATAAGGAGTATAGTTAGTATACTATGCATATACGTATTCTGAGCCATACTGTGTGCGAATACTAGCAACATAGGGCCAGCTTACCAGGGAGGAGTTTTTTGCAGCTTTTCCCCAAGAATAAGTGAACAAGTGGGTGGCAGCAGAGGCTTTGTTCCATGCATGCTTCTCCTTCTCTCGCTCCAGGACCGCTGATTAGAAAGCTTTGGATAAGCTGGGCTTTGACGCTCTCAGGGGCCAAAAGCAAAAAAATAAAAAAGCAACAGGAACAGGAACGAGAGCAATATGCAACTAACGTCTAACGTCTCAACATCCTAGCAAAAGGAGAGAAACAAACGATCCCTCTAGGGTACCGCGGCCAAGCCACAGACCAGTAAACATAGCCAGAGTAGGTCTGGAAGCAGCATCACGGCCGAGGAATATTCTTGAGACGACAAGTCGTATTGAAAGCGAGGTCTATTAAACTGCATTTGGTCGGGAAAAGCCACGACGTGCTATGCAGAGACGGTGCCTGGCACGTGACGTGAAGGCAGTGGTGGGCCCCCACGGCATATGTGGACACACGCGTGTCTACGTGTACCGGTCGTCAAGATAGCTGTCCCGTAGTGTCAACATCTGGTTCGTAGCTTTTTGATCCGGAGCTCTTTGGTTCGTGGGCCTTTAAGCATGTCGCCCACGGCGGGTTCGATAACGGCATGTTTGAGTTCATTACCAGCAAAATCGGAAAATAACAATAAAATAGAGTTTCAACGAGATTGGTGTACCAAAAGGACTCCACTTATAGCGACCCACTGCCAACTTCACTCATCTCTCCTCTCCCTTCTCCTCCCTCTCCCCCCCCCCTCCTCTCATAGCATAATATAGTGCTATATCCTATATCCTACAGAAGTACGTTCTGTCCGCTCTCGGTTCTCCTAACCGCAGCAGCGCTCCCCATCTAATCGGCTATAATTCTCTATTTCGCGCTATCTTGCCTCGCAATGCTTGCATACGCTATAGTTCTAGCAGCCATTTCGGCTATCCTCTACTCTCAATCTGCGCCTAAAAATCTCTCTCGTGCCCCCCTTCCAACCCTAAACGAGGACATGCTTGCAATACCGAGCAGCAACGACACGCTTGGATGCCCGCTTGATCAGTACTCTGTTCACATATACTCAAAGGAGCCTCTTGTTATCTACATTGAAAACTTTTTATCGACCAGCGATCGGAAGCATCTGCTCGACGTTAGGTAGGTGGCAGCCTCAAACTCTCGGGCCTTGTTTCCTAACGTATTTCCCCTTTAAATCACGTTTCCTCTCGACTCTCCTGAGCCTTGCCCACTTTTAATGGAGTCACAAGGTGCTTCTTCTGCTATCCCTGCCGCGCAGCGATCCTGGAGGACTCGGATGAAAGAAAGAGCCCGCGTGGGGCTTATGGTGCGACTTGGAGCGGTATTTCAATGTCTATCTATCTCGAGAAACAAAACCAGCAAGATGAAGCAAAAGAGAATAAGACCTGTGCAACAGCTTATAGATTTCCTATGCTTTCTTGTCCTGTTGTAAAACCCTGTGCACACATCCATGGTGGGCAGACGAAAAGGCTGACCTCTGCTCTGCGATTAATTGTCACCTGAAGGGGCTTTGTATTCTCCCGTCTAAACAGCGTCTTTAATCCTAGCAAGAGATAAACCGCCCTGTGTAATCATCAAACGCTATTCCCCCCTACAAGGCCTTCTTGCACTAACGGTTCCTCCTTTCTTCTACTGCAGTGAGGACCTGTTCCGGCCGTCTACCATCACACATGACGGCCGCTCCACGCAAATCGACCCATCCATCCGCCTCTCTGAAGTTGCCCTGCTCCCCCGTGACCCCACTGTACGCTGCATCGAAGCCCGCGCCCGCGCCTTCCAGGGCTGGCGACGTAATCTCTGGATCGAGCGACTCCGCACTCAGCGCTACGGCCCAGGCGGCCATTACGGCATGCACTTTGACTGGAGCTCTGGCGCTGGCGGTTGGGGCCGCATTAGCAGCTTCATGGCCTGGGCGCATGCTTCGGATGATATCCAGGGTGGGGGCACGGAGTTCCCATACCTACCTCACGTCGAGGTACGCAGTGGCAACTCGTTTTGGTGCAGGTTTGTCGAGTGCGATGCGGCGTCGACATCTTCGTCTGAAGGGGGAAATGGACAACAAGATATACTTGGACACGGGTCGGCAGTTGAAGGCGTCATTTTCAAGCCAATCCCTGGAAATGCAGTGTTCTGGGAAAACTTCCGCGCAGATGGCTCTGGAAAGGGATATCAGGAGACGTTCCATGCCGGCCTCCCAGTCAAGCAAGGTAGCAAAGTTGGTCTCAATATCTGGACCTGGGGAGCCCTGGAGTAAGACATGGAGTGAGTTGAGAGGCGATGGGGCCCTTGGTCCGCGAACAAAACGTCGGCTCCTGGCCCTACAGCAACAGGGACCCTTTAGTGAAAGTAACAGGTAAGGTGTAATGTCTTGTCCGACTAAAAAATACCAAGGTTAAAAAAACTCAGCCTTATTGTTAAACTAAACTCCCTTGGATACAGTGGCAGGCAGGTGGTTATAGCACACTAGACAAGCGATAATAAAGTGAAATAAAGTAACGGACATGGGCCAGCTAATGACTATTCGCAGTCAGTCAAGTCACATAATCAACCACCGCTCCTATTGTCTTCATGCATGCTACAAACTACACTATCCATCGCTTAACAGGAAATCGAAGGGTTTAGATCTAGGGAGCTAGTCACCTCATTAAACAAGCTAATAAGGGTTAAATGAAGTCGCCAGGGCATCAACGAGCGATGGCAGGGACAAAAGCGTAGAGCGCCTTCAAGCCCAGGTAATTCAATAGGGACAAGATAGCGTAGAACTTAGGGAGCCACGAGATGAGCGAGGGAGGGTTAAGATAAATGATGATACATATATATATATATAATTTTTCACTGGAGATTGAGCAGCAACCAATAGGGAATGACCTGCAAGGAAAGCAGATACAGTTAATGAGACATAGAAGGGGCATAAGAGTACATCAAGGAAACGTTTCAGCCGGAAGCAACATATGAAATGACAGCAGCCGGAAGGCCTGCAGAAAGAGAAGTATGATTTGGCGTTTGTAGATCAGCAGAAAAAAACAAGACTCTTGATTGCACAACTCCAAAATATAATAAATCGATAAAAAGAGACCCAAGACACCACAGTCTCACGTGATACACCAAAAGTGACCATTGCAAGCTTGCAGAACCACTTCCACGTGACAACATGAAAGGGCCAAGAACCCAGTGGAAACAGGTATAACCACCCAAGAATGACAACAGCGAGAGTGACAGGAGGTTTGTGTTTATCAGGGGTGTAGCAAAAGAGTAACGGTCATAAAGTGTTGAAGGGATGGCTTTTTTCCTGGCTGCCTATGCAAACAGGGAGAGAAGGAGGAAGGAGGGTATTATGAATAAGAACAGAGAGGATAATGAACGTAAGAATAGAAACAAAGAAAATAATTTTGTGTGAGCAGTGGAATATCCCGAGAGACGTCCGGTGCAAAAATAAAAACCACACAATGCCTAGACGACACACGGGGCGACGTCCAAGCTACTGATCCCCTCCCTCTATGCTTTCAACCGTGTGAAAGGAAGACATTAAAGAGAGGAGAGCAAAGATGGGCGAAAGAAAAAAACGCGAAACCAGAAAGCACAGAACAGAAGCTGGGGTTTAGATGCGGGTGTCCTTCTCCTTGAGACCACCGATCTGATTCATATCTATAGAGTAGAACTGGGTTGTGCTCTCCTTCTCATAGGCGGGGAGCTGCTCGTTCATGGGCTCGAGACCAACAGAAGAATCTCCCATGCGGACGACGACAACACGACCACTCTGGTTTTGGCCAGTCTGGTCGGCTTCATCAGGGAAGGTAATACGGATCTCGGGTACATTGTCAGGCGAGTGAGGAGGCGAGTTGGGGTTGCTCAGCATGGGCTTGCCGTTGGAGCCAATCACAAGAACACTGGACCGACCGTGTTTGTCAGTGGTGTGAATGGTGAGGTTGTTGCCACGGGCTTCCGAGTACGAAGGCAGCACGGGGGCAAGACAGGCTTGTCTACGGAGTTGAGCCCGGCGAAGCAGAACAAGAGACGAAACCAGACAAAGAGCAAACATGACCAGGCCAAAGGCGCTGAGCATTCTGTTAAACTCGAGGGCGTCTGAAGACTCGTCTTCACTGCGTTGAAGAATGACGTGCGAAATAGAAGGCATGTTGATGAGCGAGTTTGGAGGACCAAATGATGCTTAGGCGGGGTTAAGGCGAGGAGAAGAGTCGTTGATAGACTAAAAACTGGAGGAGGCAGGCGACAGTTGAGTTATTGTATGAATGCTCAGCTAAGAGATTCACACGGGCCGGACAGACTGTAAGATGCACATGTTAGACAAATGTCTCTGGTGGTTTGCTTTAAGCAGCCATGTATTAGCTTTGTCAAGCATTGCGCTAATGCAATGTATTGACAACATGTCAAGGCAAGCTGTGCGAAAGTGGTTGGCAACGTCATGCCCCTTGTAGCGTCGCAGTGGATTAGGAGCGAGTTGGGGGTGGAAAGGTACACCACTAGGTACCGAATATAGGGAGCAGAGAATGTTCCTCAATAATTAGCCCGTAGGGCAGACGGCCTACATGTCTGAGACCAGACCACATTGAATCCAGCAGCCCAACGGAGATAAAGGGAACAGAAGAGCACGTCTATAGCGAGGTGACTGACAGGATCCGTAGCATATGGGTTGCATGGCATTCCAGACGCAGCGCAAGCCGGCGGTTGCAAGTGGAATATATGGGGGTAAGGGGGACGTTTTATTGAAGGGCTCAATTCCTGCACTCTGTCTGACTTACACGGCAAAATATTTCGATTCGATAGAATGAACAATTAATAGATATTAGCGTGGCCGGACTTATCACAGGCCAATATTCTCGAATTTGACGACTGTAAGTAATAGCGAGATCGCAACAGAACGCAAAGGGTAGATTGGTGGTGATATGGCGAAGATCAAGCAGTCGAGCAACGTGTCGTAGCGCTGAAACAACCAAAGTCGGACGACGATCGACAGCGATTCAAAGGGCCGGGCAGGAGACGACGCAAAGAGAAGCGAGCAGAAGTGTCAATAATCCAGCGATTAAAAAATAGAGTCGATAGTAAGGAATGGACGAGGACTTTGGTTTAAAGAACCGCCCCTCGAGATAAAAAAAAATAAAGATAAAAAGACTAAAGAATGAATAAGAAGAAAGAAAAGGGTAAAGAGAGCGTGTGGTTTAGGAGGAGAGACACAACAAAACAACAAAAACAGACGATGTTGACCTGCGCGGTTGGTAAGAAGGAAAAGAAGGAAAAAGAGAAGAGAAAAAAAAAGGACGAGAAGGCCAAAATAAAAGAGATCTAGAAGGCTTGCCGGCAAGAGGAGAAGAACGCCTGGTGCTGTTGATGGCTGCCCACGACCGGGGTAAACACAGAGGTGAGAAGAGAAGAGAGGGGCGTGGGTACAAGCACGCCACCCAAAATACACTGTCAAACAAGTACCAAAAAGGTACTGCTGCACCACAGCTCTGCCGCCTCAGCCCTTCTTTCCAATGGGGCGTGGCAGGCGAATATGGGGTGTGTGTGTGGCCTGGAAAGGATGTGAGAAAAAGAAGAAGGGAAATTAGGTGACAAGTTCTAGGCCTTCAGGGCCTAGGAAGACGGCTGGGAGGATTTCAAGAACGGGGCTATGTAGCCTTTACAGAGTAGCGTTTTTAGAGGGGCAGAGGGGGATGGAGGGCCCAATGGTCCAATCGGGCCAGCAGCCAGCAGAAGCAACAGAAGGTACAGGCCCTGTACAGGGGCTACAGGCCTGCTGCTTTGATTGCCAGCAGTAACAGTGGCTTCTTGTTTATTGTTTTTGTCCGCTGTCAGGGGCTACAGCACTGTAGAAGCTTGGGTGGGAGCCGGGGTACCCTGTCGTGGTTACAACGCAAGGTTCAAGCGCTGATTTAGCCAGGGGTAGCGAGCGAGCAGCGAGTAGAGACGAGTAGGCGAGAGGAAGAAAAGAGGAACAAAGAGGTCAGAGAGCCTCCAGTCCAACACAGCACAGACCAGTCACGATGGGATGGCAACCACAGTTACTACCAACAACAAAGCAAAAACGCAGCGAGCACAAGGGCTGAGAAAACCAGGCTCAATCGGCACTTATTCGAGGGGGAGAAGCGAAAGGAAAAAAAAAATACTGAAGAAAGGTGCCCCTTTGTCACCAGGAGAAGAAGGCAGCCCAGGACAGACGTCGCATTAATAAAACAATCGGTAACAGGCCAAGGTCTCTTTTCGCTCATGTCCAATTTCCTTCCCCCCCCGACCATGCTACCGATTAGAGAAAGGGGAAAGAAACCCGTCTGTCCGCCTGTGTCCGTCAACAGGTGATAGGTTGATGGCTGCTGCCACAGGAGGTACCATTACATCCCAGCTGCCTAGGCATCCAACTAATTGTCTGCTTGAGGTCGATATGGCCACAGGGCTTCAAGTTTGATTTGATTTGATTTGATTTGAATATATTTAATCAAGGCTACAAGCATGCGGTACATCCCAACAAAAGGAAAGGAGACGTGGGAAGGGCCATGGCCATCCATCCCCTCGTCAGTCTATCCACGTCAAGCAAAGGGCCAAGGATGGTCCCAGCCTGGCTCTCCACCAGGTTACCCAGCATGACACAACGGCTGGTGGCTTGCCTTTTTGGCGCTGATCACTTCTATCTCTTCCTTGTACGGGTCTTACTTACGAGGAGAGGCCATCATCCTTGTGTTTCTGGCCTTGTCTTGCTCTCCTTGTTCCTGTGTGGTGTGTCAACTTTCCGGCCACCAGCAAAAACAGTATCAAGGCTCATCCGGATAACCAGCCTTTCTTGCTTTCCTTCTCTTCTGCTTCTGAACATTCGTCACCTCGCCGTCTACACCATGACACAGTCTCAGACAAACTTAAACGTGTATCGAAGGAGAAAAAAAAAGAAAGAAAAAAAGGACTGAGCTTATATCCCCCCTCTCCCTGCAGCCCAGTCTCTGACGCATCTGTTCATTTTACCATCCCTCTCTTCCTCTCTGCCCTATTGCGTACGGTCTTAGTCCACCTCAGCTCTAGTATGATCCACCTTGATATTAGCCGTGCCGCTACGCTATTTTGAACTTAAAAAGACAATTAGGGAGTTGGTGTTTTGATGTACACCCATGTACCCAGATATACAAAACTGGCCTGCTCAATACAGAAAACCTTAATCTTGCGAACCAGTAGCACTAACCTTTTGCTAATCGCCTCTGACAGTCAGCTCGTCCTTCCCTGGCTACGGAGTAAAAAAAGACCAAAGGGCTCTCTCCCTCCCTTAGCCGCACGCTACAAACTGCATTTTGCACTACGCACACACTATGAATGGCCATGCGTCAGCCAACACCCGCAGGTCTAGTCTAGTGTCGACCGACCTGAGAGTCTCTTCGTAACTTAACTGCGCTGGATAGCGTCCATCCAGCATTTGGATATACGATATCTTGCTGGGTAGACTGACATCCGTAAGCGCTTAGCCTAATGTGTAATCTGTAGCCGATACGGGATTCTGGATCTGGATGCTCTGGTCCGCCTACATCTCCGTTCTACATTCGGTCCATCGGCTCCTCGCACTCTCGTATTGATATCTTGCTGAGATGTATCACAACTCCAATCGCCAAAAGGATTTTCTTGCCTCCCAGCCCAATCCCAAGTCCGAACTCAGCCCCCAATCAACCATCTTCCCGAGCTTTGCTTTACAGTTACAACACCAGCAAGAAAAATGAGTGGGATATTTCTTTTTCCTTCTTTCCTTTGCTCCTCCCACCACCATGTGCCGAGCCGCTTGGTATCGTGCAGCTCCCCGTGTAACCATGGCATTTCGCCTCAAGAATACTGCAGCCCGTGCCGTTGGCAAACTTTCTCTCTCCTTCTTTTGTCCTACTGCTGTTGTTCGTCTGCCCCTCCGCCCTTCTACCCCTCCTCCCACATCACTTCACTTCCGGTCACGTCCACCAAAAGCTCCTGTCAAAAGGATTTGCCCATTCTCTTTTCTCAATCCCAATAACCTGCCGAACCGTAATAGACAAAGATAGACATGAGAAAAAAAGAAAAAGCTGCTGTTATGTATGTTCTAGATCCCCGCCATGTTTCATGCTCTGATGTAGCCAGGTTATTTTAGTTTCAAGTGCACATAGCGCATTAACACAGCATCATGTGTGCGGCACGCCTATTCAAGATTACACCACGTCTAATACCATATGGCCTTGTTTACTGACTCAATATCCCTTTCTCTCTTGTCACTCCTTCCATCTGCGTCTTGTCCATCCTCTCTTCTATTCTTGGGCGTTTAAAACGCGGGATGTTGCGCTGCCATGCGGCACAGCTCCACGGCCAATAGTCATGACAAATCAATCACGTGTAAGCTTTTTTTTGTCAAAGAACAAAAAGGAGGCCACTCATAAAAAGAAGAGCTCTCACGGCCTTCGCCGGGTCATGTGTATGAAGTGCTATCATTAGCCTCTGTCTTTCTGATACAAACTTTATTCTCGGTTTTCCTTTTTGCCTTGACAAGTCTTTTAAGCTTGACTCTGCCTTTATTTTTGGCTCATGCAAGTCCCACTGTCAACAGCCAATATAGGGTAGGCCATGGACCTGATTTTTTGGGGGTGCCTTGTTAGAGATTACCGTGGGTCTAACCCTAACAAACCGGACATCGCCGTAGGAATTGCTCTAAGCCAAAGACAAAAGACAAGCATGTAAATCGCCAGTGAGACCTTTACGGCGTGTATTTCCCCTCCAGCTCCCCGAACGAAGAGAAGAAGCTCAGACCAAATCACCAGGCCTTCTTGTCAAAACGGACGAATAACTGTTCTGTTCCTGCTCCTCGCTTGACCTAAGCTTTGCACTCTATGTGGCTAGGGGAGAGGATGGAGAGAAAGGCCCCCGTCGATGGTCATTTCTCTTAAAAAGCGTGTAAAATGAAAGAAGAAAAGATCGTCGTGATAGATAAACAAATAGAAGAGCCATAGCAACTACGAGCGTCATTTTCCCGCAATGAAAAACGCAACCTCAAGCTGCGCTAAAATGATTTATTGTTTCTCTTTTTGCACACATGAAATGATGAAGAAGATAGTCCATTGTTTGGAGTGTTTTAGCGAAATTGACCGCTTCCAACCAGGACCAGACCTAGTACAGCAAAAGGGCTGGTTGAGGATTCTGGGTTTGAGGCTCTGTGCGATGTGGAAAAAAAAAAAAAAACCCTCAGTCGACTTGCTAAGACGTCAAAATCAATCTTGCCGTGCCGCGGCATTCTTTGCTCTTTGTCAATAATAAAAAAGGGAATCCCATCGGTAGGTGAACGGACAAACGATGGTATTACCGCTATGAACGGTAGCTGGCATGGCTTAGGGTCTAGGTTATTAGCGTTTGTGACTTAATGTACTTGTACGTATATATACATGTACGTGCGATAAGAGCCCCAACATATTTTTGCTTGTTTGTTTGTATGTATTATTTAACGTCTACCTACTGGCTTTCCACAGCAATACGACGGCATGTTCTGGACGGAAGAGGCTAAGAGGATGTCGTCCTCCGCCACCTCTTCCGGGCAGTCAGCAGTTTTTTTTTTTTTTTTT